>JAUYWV010122280.1:0-11666 GCA_032274565.1 Nematoplana nigrocapitula
AGGAAGACAACCATGGATATCGCCAGGGGTCGTATGCGACTCGATGGTACAAGGTGACAAGGTGACAAGGTGATAAAGATTAAAGAGAACTGGTGATATAATGCAACCTTGTCTTATACCTCTCTTTATCTCAATATCTTCTGTTTCTCCTTTATTTGTTCTTACTTTAGTTTTCTGATATCAATAAAAGTTTGGTATACCATATCTTTACATTATTTTGATTAACTTGGCTTATCTCTCTTATTCTGTCAAAAGTCTTCATATAATCAATAAAGCATATAAAATGAATAATAAAAAGAGTATTTTTATTATTCATTTTATCAATTTGGGTATGGCCAAATCTCCGCAGAAACATATATACTTGGTTTTCTTCTTTTCAATTAGTACTTTTGTAATAAAGATCGCTTCACGTGTGCCTTTTCCTTTTCTTAATCCAAGTTGTTTCTCACTTATTCAGTTTTCAATTATTGGAGTAATTCTTTTCTTGATGATTTTAAGTAGTATTTTTGCTGTATGTGAGATAAGACTAATGGTTCTGTATTCGTTGCATTCCATTGGTTTAATTACTTGAGGTATTGGTAGAATTGTAAAATTCTCCGGTCGTGCAGGAGACTAAGTGAGTTGAGATGTCGCTTACCGTTACTTTGCTTGTAGGTGTTCCTTGATTCTGGTTAGAAGAGAGATCAAACGACACAGGGTCCATATTTTGAAATATATTGTTAGTTTAATAGGTAATAAACACGTAAAAATATAACTTTTATTTTTGAGAAGATAGCTAATACGACCAATACCATTAAGAAGTTGTTTTCACCATTTTTTGATATATGGAACATTTCAAATTATTTTGTGATCGTTAGTATAAACAACGGACTGCATACATCTTGGTTGTAATTATTGTTTTGTTTTATTGGTTCATTTTGAATCCTGATCAAGATAATGCAATTATCAGAACACCACGACATATTTGTTTTTTAAATAGACAGTTTTACTCTCATGAAATTAAGTATTGTAGGAAATTTCCGCATGACAGTGCTCTGATAGATGGAGACTTATGAGAAGCAGTTGTCTTTCAGAGCAGAATCACTTCAGCTGTTGTCTCTGTTGCTCATAGCGATATCACACCGGAAAACTATGGGACTTCCACTGCTCATTACTCTTTGCGACGACTGAGCCAGCATGTCATTGGTTGTTTAATCGCACACATGGGTCGATGCGTGTTTATGAGGAACAAGAAGGTTTGGTGGGGGTTATCACAACTGCTATACGGCAAAAACCTGAATATAATTGCATTCCAAACATTCCGAAAAATCATCTGCATTTGCGATTTGGGCCTATAGAAGAATTCAAGGAATCCGCTGGGGAGACAAGACAAGAAAGCAAATGTATGGGTACTCCAACAAATTGGAACAAAGATGTATCTAAGGAAAAGTATAGCTGCCAGGAATATGCGCTATTTTGGACACGCCATATGGCAGGATAGAATGAAAAAATGGATTCTCCAAGGCTCAACTGAAGGTATCAGGACAAGAAGGCGACCAACTATACCCTGGATGAATGACACCAAAGCCTGGACGGGAATGAGACTGACTGAGGTATCAAAAACATCCCAGAATGTCGAATGCCCACTGAGATCTCCAATGGGGCGGTCCAGGTTCCCTCCTCGGGGGTGGGGGGTATACACATTTAGCTATGTGAATCTGTTCCGATCCCCCAGCTCTATATCTACAGCCAGAGACTCTAGCCTCCCTCCCTCCCTACTCTCTCGAATTGCAGCCACTTCACGGAAGGGTATGTCATCCTTGCCAGGAGGCCACCACCCTTCACTCTTGCCCCAATGGGCCAACTAGTTGGTCCCGCCTCGCGAACGCATATCCGGGAAGCCTCGAATTTGGATCTCTGGCTCCCAATTTGATGTCCTTAATCAGGCAAATGTCGATTTGTCTTTCCAAGGATAAACTGAGTCAATCCAGCTATGTCGGTTCGGATACCATCGGCATTCCACTGAAGGACACGAAGTGTAGGCCTACTTGCGAAGGCCGCACTTCTCTCGGCCACCAGTTATTCGTTGGGTGGCATGGCACTGCCAGGTTGAGTGTTCCTCACAAAGATAGGGCACTGCCACTGCTCATCTGGAACACTCCTCCCTGGTTAGTCCTGAACAACTAAAATGATGCCCAACATACAGCATTTTCTGCAGATAAGAGGGTTTGCACAGGCTCAAAGATTTGCGCCACAGACAGTGCATGCCGAGTTTCTAGGCGGCTGACTTGCATTCAAGCCCGAGGCAGCAACCCATTCATCTCTGCGCCCAAAGGCTCTGCCTCCAAAATTGTGACAGAGCCAATGGTCCTCCTCTAAGCGAGTCCTACTCAATCCGCTACATCTCCGCTTCCTATTGCATACACCCCCACAGTTCTCCACGCATCGAAGAGGGACCATCCCCTGCATAAGGACAACGCCGCAGGCAGAGCATACCTCCCCATATGGAACCGGATTTATATCCAACTTGTCCACACTGTGGTGAGGATCAGCCGCCTGATCCAATCCAATCCAGGTGATTACTATACCCGCCCCGCATGCCTGACCCCTTTGACCGCCGATCTGTCTGTATACACTGTCATGTCCACTTCACCCACCACCCTGATTCTGGCTATGGCTTCCTCTCTGTTTCTGTTGTGGTACTCACTCTCGATGATCCACTGTACACCCTCAAGATTTGTTCACGGAGTGATTCCCGGATTATCTCCATAACTCTTCACCTCATCCAGATCGAGCATCAGACTCTTAGTCACCTCCCTCCAGCTCTTTGTTTCGAGGTATTTCCGACATTTCTTCATACCCTAGTCAAAAAGTGGGTTGGTCTCGGACCTTATACGGCCTCTCTCAATCTCCATTATCCACATCTCCTCGGATACCGTTCTTACTTCGACCAGACCCGCCTCCGCTAGGACAGCTTCTCTAGGCTTGCTTCTCGAAGATCCTGTGATGACCCTGAGAGCTTCCAGCTGCAACATCTCCAGCAGCAGCAGCCGTGGTGTAGTAGTAACGCACTCGGCGCGCTTCACACAACACAGAGGTTTACTGGTTCGATTCTTGGCTAAGTCAACCTTTCATGATTAATTGCAGCCGCTGCCCAAAAAGTGGTGCATGGACAGCATCCGTCGTGGTGCACCGTCTAAAGTCCGTCAGGACTAACAAAGCTGCTTACGACGTCCCCTCCTGTGGCCACTGCTAAATGCCCTCTGCGGTGGATGCTGGTGTCCACCTCTGCATAACTACTAACAGTAGTATGTCATGTTAATCCTACAGGTCTGCCGTGGAGGGTTTGGTGTGCATGGTCGTGGGACTCGATGTTTCCTCCCCAGCGAGGGGTGTGTGGTTGAGGGATGTATCCTACCCGGCGAGGGGGTGTCGATAATGCCGGCTGAAAAATCAAAGGTAGACCGATGGGAATGTGGCAGGATGATGTCAAGGAATGGACGTGTCGCAATGGCGGAAGATTTGTCACCTTGCAACAAATAGGGATGGTTGGCGAAAGGTTGTCAAGAATTGGCTGCACCATTGGCCTAACTGGCTACGGAGAAATTGCTTGATTGATTGAATTTTATTTGCTGTATTTATAGTAATAATAAATTAAAGTTTTTGCAGTTTTTTGGAAATTCTCCACCATTAGCCAGGCAGTGTTTCTATAGTGGCATTACAAATGATTGTCTTATTCTTCTTCCTGGTCGGATTAGAGGTCTGGTGGGCGCATGAGCACCCCAATCTCCCTGAGGAAGGGCAGAGCGCGAGCCCCGCCGCTCAGGATGTCCAGCCCGGATTGTGTCCGAGGTGGCGAATGCGGGCAGCGTCGTGGGCTGGGCAGGGCATGAGGAGGTGGGCGACGTCCTCTGGAGGGCCGTAGCAGTGTGGACACGATGGGGAATTCCTCTTGCCGATGCGATGGAGATAAGTAGAGAGAAGAGGGGAGTGACCGGTGCGCAGTTGTTCGAGAGTAATGGAGTCGGAGCGGGAGAGTGTAGGAGAAAGGAGATTGTTGGGGCCGTTGGGGGCACAAGTCCGGTGAGTGGCGTAGTGGGGGTCGGCAAAGTAGGTGCGCGTGTCAGCGAGGGCAGTGGAGCGGGATATGGCGCAGCGGGCCGAGATGTAGTCGATGGGGTCCGTTTGTGGAAGGGCGGATCCCCTTCTAGCCAGTCTCAGCATCGGTCACATGGTTAGTCGTTGATTTCTTGAAGCAGGTTAAGCTGTATGACGTCTAGTGTACTCGTATTTTCCAGCAGTTTATAGTAATTCTTTTCCTCTCTCTCTTTCTTGTTTATAGCAAACCATGAACAAAGAGTTCGATGAACAGTCATCAGATTTCACACTGGAGAAGATTGTGGAATTAGAATTCGACCAACACGCCGACTTTGTGAGTGAGATTTCGACCGCGGCTACCAAAGAATTAGCGATTGAGAATGCCTTGAAGAACATTGAGAAGGTTTGGGAGACTGTCGATCTGGATCTGGTGCCCTACAAGGACAAAGGGCACTACAAAATCAGAAGCACCGACGATATTTTCACTGCCATTGAAGATAATCAGGTCAGACAGGGAAAATTTTGTTTGACAATATGCTTCTGGTTAAGACGTAACCATTCATACTCATATACACTATTAAAATGATTTCCGAGTTTAACGACTAGAAAAAAATAATTGTGACCTTACTAAAGGGATTTTTGCTGTTTACTTTTCAGATACCAGAAAGGTCATTTGATTTGAATTTATGCTTTCAACACGGTCGATTATTTCTAAGGAGGGGCTTTTCGTTCTCTTTAAAATTATAAAAATAACAAAAATATTGTTGCCCTTCCGGTTGTCATCCTTGATTCGCCTACTTATCAACATTATGGTTCTTCTTTTTTCAACATTGCTATTTCCTTGGCCAGAAATTAACGCCTTTGAATTATGGTATTGGCGACGTATGGCTGGCATTACATGGAAGGATAAAAAAACAAATAAATATATCCTCGAGCAAATAGATCACCCTGAAAGCCTGTTAAACATTGCACAAAAAGGAAAACTTCAGTACTTTGGACACATTAAAAGGAGAAATGGTAACAATCCTGAAAAGCTGTTCATGGAATGGAAGGGTTTACGGAGAAGAGGAAGGCCTAAAGCAAGGTGGATCGATGACATACATAAAACGACAGGCCTCAGATGAACGGCGCATAACAGTTTGGCCATGGATCGTGAGCGTTGGGCAAATGTCGTGTCTAGAGGCATCAAGGCACGGCATCCGATACACGACAACGACGACGACCTTACCTGTCCCCCTGCTTGCCCTTAAACCGATTTTCCGTATTTTAATTCTTTACTTTTTTAACAATACTCCATTCGTTCCTCTTTTTCCGTGCATTGCCCGAGCGTTTACTCTATTCTCTGTAATGGCTGCTTCAAATGACACATAGGTCGTTCCATCGCCACCCGGATCAAAGTACATCACTACACTATTCAGTTCTGTAACCCCAAAACGCCTTGGAAACCACACATTGGTCTTATTTGATGCAGTTAAATTAACCTTCACCCAGTTTGGAATGTGAGTCAACGAACTGTGATTGAAAGCTTACCAACGCCGCTTTCATTGGTCAATTTGCCGATTTTTTGTTGAGAAGATCTTATGATCCTTGTTTAGTGGGACTGCTTTTCAATTCTTTGCTCGTATTCCAGCAGTATTCATACAATTCATTTTAATTAACCGTGCTCAGGTAGTCACATATTTTATTGTGATCTTTTCATTATTGATCCCAGTCTGATAAATGATGGAATGTTTGAATTCCTGTCGATATCTAATTGTTTGTTTGCTATATGTAGCTAGCCATGTAAAGTATGCATGTATGTTCGTTTGATACTCCTCCGAAACTACTGGACCGAAATTTCTTAAAGTCTTCACACATACGCAGACACCAAAGAATGTAATAAATGACTACGACGTATTTTTGCAGATAATGACGAATTATTCGGCGCGTAATATAAAGTACTGTAAAATCAATAAAATTGAGGAGCGTCCTATTGAAATCAATGACCGATAAAAACTGAATCGTTTCTCAATTAAATTCTTTTAATGATATATAAATCCCCTGCAACTGCTATCGTTTCGACAATATTCTTCTCTTTAATTACATATTGTAATATGGTGGGAAAATGTTGAATTTGTCTTTGCGAGTGCGCAATTTGTAGTTTTTTATGCGTATTTGGGTAGGAAGTCAATTGGTGTGCGCCTATGTCGCTGTTTTTCACTCTATAAAGCTTACTTTCTTAGGAGCAGATTTTTAGCTTTTGTATAATATCAAAAATTACACAGATTTATAAATGTAGGCTGACATTAGTAAGAAATGCCACGCGCAATTAAAATATATTGACAAAATTAAAACGCCTCCCATTAAGAATATATGATCGATATAAAAATTATAATTGATGGACACCCTGTACATCTACATATACACCTGTACGTTGACGATGATCTGTGTTCCTTCCTGTGTCTGGACATGATTATTTTTCAAACGATTCCAAGTTATACTGACCGGGCGAGTTGATGATTAGGATCAACATGTGACAGCGTCACATATTAAGTCTTGTTTGGAATGTTAAACATCACGTGAAATGAAATGTATACCCATGGGTATATCCATGAAACAACATCAGTGTCTGCTGAACTTTACGTAAAACTGAAAAAGTGCATTACTGTGAAGGCATTAGAAAGGAGAGCTTATAACAACTTGGATAAACAAATTATGGAAGGAAGGAAACTTTGAGGGTTTCAAAAACGAGGAAGGCCTAAAGCAGAATGGATTGATTGTCGGACTGTCATGGATCGTAAGTATAGAGTCACCGGGTCTCGGCAACCAAGTCGATGGATGGACCAATGACAACCAGGACGAATCTATTATCGTTGAACTATGCATATTCATAATTTCGCAATAGTAATCTATTGAACCAAATACTATATGCACAATTTAGGTTCAATTGTCGTCGATGAAAGCGTCGAGGTTTGTGAAGCCGTTCGAGCACACTGTAGACAGGTGGGAACGCGAGCTGTCCCACATCCTGGAGACCGTTGAGATGCTGCTGACTGTCCAACGCCAATGGCTCTATTTGGAGAGCATATTCATGGGCGGAGATATTCGGCGTCAAATGCCCAAAGAATCCAACGACTTCGAGGTGATCAACCAGATGTGGAAAGAAATCACTTCGGCGCTATTCAAAGGAAAAAATGCCAAAGCCGGTACTACTCAACCAGGTGGGGGACCGGTTGATTTCATGGAAAGTATGATAGTTATATAAATTAGTGATTCAATTTCGAAACACAGTGTGACCTTAACCAACAGATTATGCATAGACTTCATCATCGCATTAACTATTTGTTATCTTATTTTCTCTTCCTATTCAGTAAGCATTCCCATATAAAGTTACATAAAATATAGCGTTATTATATTGATTTTGCTGGCATAAATATTACATAAGTTGAGTCTGCCCAGCAGGGCACAAAGCAAGAAGAGTTTGGACAAATTTAGTCTCAGAGATTTTATGAAACACTACCGACACAATTGTACAAATTTTATACAAATTACTGCATCAGAGTCACGGTCGTTAGCGTCATGCGAGAACAGTCTGCAACTTCAAAAGAGATTATGCTCGCGCTGTTATAATAATAAACTATCTGAAGGTATTTCAACCTGTTCAAAGAATAGAACTGCTGAACCAAGTGGTAATTCTATTTCAAATTATTCCATCACAAAAACACATTTTGTGTCTACCATCAACAATCTTGAAACGCAACCAGAACATATTGAAAAGGCTGATGAACCACAACACAAGAGGTCAAACTGTTTACATCCTGGGATAGGATTGAAATTGATCACTCAGCATTAATCTTATTAATTTATGTACAGTATACACTTGACTCGTTTGTTTATTCTGCAGTGTTGTATGTGGTTGAATTAGTAGATTTGTCAAATAGGTTTGCCGGAATGAAATGTGCATTTATGCCTTCTAATACGGGGAAGAAATTTATCAATCAATAACTTCAAATATTTCAGGTAAATAAAAATCAATTAGACTACGATGAAACCTTAGACAATATATGCATGGTGTCTAATATTTTTTGACAAAAGAATTGCTATTACTGAGTTATTATAAAAGCTAAGGGCCTCAAAGTTTATTGCACAATACAGAACATAATATGTACATTGCATTTCAACATCACTATTTTCCCATATCAGAAATTTAAATTTAAATTATAAAAATAAAAATATATACAGTATTATCGTTAATTGAATTGAAGTATACAGAAGAAACATGTGGTCGAATGTACATTTATTAAACTGGCAATCGAATAATGGATTAAAGCTGACAATTGGCCTCCCCGGACATTGAGGGCGCTACGTCGTATTAACAGGTAGGCCCTACCGTCCCATCGTTTGCCACCAGAACAGTTAATCCATTATTGAGGGAGGACATGCTGAGACAAAATATTCGTTGTCGATGAGAATTCACGTACTTTAAGGGGAAAAAGAAACCTTCTCGCACCAAAGAGTGTGTGGAATGTGTTTTTGATGCAATTATATATACAAACACGAATGGAGCATCAACGGTCTTCTCTGAGGGATTTAACCCGGCTATTAAACAGAGAACACGGTATATGTGTATGTGTTGAGTCTGTTAGGCAGGTTTTAGAGATGATCTGAAGATGATACCATTCAAAATACAGTGAATTCAGTTTCTGGAATATCGTGACTTTTCACATTAGCTCATCACTCGTGCAGTGCAATTCAGTCCATTGATCTGTCGGAAGTGCGCGCTTCTCTCAGAAGTTGGGATGACAGACTACGGAAGTGCATCGCAGCGGATGGTAAACAGTTTGAACATTTTATAATTAAATATATTTCATTGATTTTATTTATTAGTCAAATTCAAAAAAAATTTTTTAAATAAAAACATTTTACGAAAAGCACAAATGTGCATATGTTTTGTTTTATGTGCTAAAATTTGAGGCCCTTAGCTTTTATAATAACTGCGCAATATCAAATTGTTTTGTCAAAAGTAATGTTTGACACCCTGTAGTTTTGTTTGAAATCTCGTCACATAATGTACATATTTCACCAATGCAGTCAACCAGCGTTTACCTTGATGTAGTCTAAAAATAGCAACTGCTTCGATTATCCGACGGATATACAGTACATAGTATAACGGCGCCGTAACAATTATCGACTGCTTCACTTTTATAAAACTCAACATCTCAAGAAAATATTAAAGCTAACCCCTTTAAACAATTCCCATGTTAATTCACTTCCAAATTTCTAGTCGAAATAAATTATTATGCCATCGAGATCTCTTTTGTAGTACGTATTTACGTTGTATATGTCCATTTTGTACTTAGGTCTGTTGGAAAAGCTGAATAAGATGAACAGTCTACTCGAATATATTATGCGCTCTTTGGATATGTTCCTGGAAACGAAGAGGCAGGTGTTTCCGCGCTTCTACTTCATCTCCAACGACGATCTGCTGGAAATCCTCGGCAATGGCACCAAACCAGATTTGGTGCAGCCTCACCTGAAGAAGTGCTTTGATAATATCCACTTACTTCGACTGGAACAGGTGATTATAGCAAACAGCTAAGCACAATATTCCGTGTGCACAGTGTTATTCCCTAATTGCCAATTTGGGTTACTGTGCGAAGATGATATGTGGGTGAATGTAAGTAACACTGTCAAGAACAGCAGCAGCATTTTAGTATCACTTCAACGTGAAGTATGATCATGACTAATTGTATATCGAAAGTGTGAGACAGAAAAATTAACAGTAAAATTAGTGTCTATCTTTGTAACAAGCGGATAGGCGAAGCCAGAATGATACAAGCTTCATTTGCTAATGTATAGAAAATCAGGTACGATGAAGTACAATTAGAAAGTGCATAAAGACAAGGTCAGTGTGCGAAGCCATAGCGCAATGACAAGTATGAGAGACAGAGGATCTGTGATGTAGCTCAGGGAGACAGCACCAAAGTTTATAGACGTACGGTGACATGTGCCAAGGATCTCATGTTAGAGTCGCTCCCATTTTGCTATTACCAACTCCAAGATATGAGGGATGGAGCAAAGTGTGGAGACGCGTCGAACAAAAGAGCAAAACAGTGAAGGTCCGAGGATGACAACAATTTTAATTTTTAATTATGGGGGGAAATGGTTTATTCCCGGATAACATTATAAAATATCTGTGGTTTTATAAAAAGATGCTACGCTTTGTAGAGAAAAGGTTTTGGTGCTTTAGACTGGAAAACTAATATGAAAATAGACAATCACGTATTTCAGATATATTATTAAACAATCTGGTTACTATTCTATTGTTGCATATGATAATATTTCAGCCAATATACTGTGCATAAATAGACACATTTGCATGTTTATAATATGCACATTCTACATCGTTTTAAATTATTAAAGATTGTACTGAGATAACGAGTTCAAGATATACAAACACACATCATGTTAATCAGTGATATATGAAATTTACACTGTCTAGTTCCATTTGCCTTACTTTTATTTTTATTTTGACTATGATTAAGCTGATGTTGTGTTTGTTTATTCTGAAATATACTCTGAGGCTGTGTATGTATAGTGTGTAAAAATAGTTCTTGGTGTGTCGAGACATTGCACGCTTTTGTAGTCGTCACTATACTGTATGTACAATATATGAATGATCTGTTGTGCAGTACTGTGTCGATGATAGGGAACGAAAAGTATCTGTAGATTGGAAATTCTAGTGTTGCAGTAGGTGATTGTTCGTGTGAAGGAATCTTGCTTTCTTGAAGGGCGGCTTCTGCATGCTAGAGATGCGGGAAAAGTTTAAATACACCGCATATATTATAAAAAGTAAGCACATTTTCACACTTTAATTCCGATGTTACTTTATTCTCGCAACCTGTGAAGCGGGGCATCTCAAAGTGGCGAATATTAGGAGTGGTGCCAAAATTGCTGTAGAAATTGTGGCTGGACAATATCTTATGGAAGTGGAAAAGGTCCTGAATGACCGGAAAAGGACATGGCCCTGCCAATATCGCTGCAGTCGGCGGAAATGGCGCGGTGTGACAACAACAACAGTCAGTTTGAAGGAAGGCAGGAAAAAGTTGAAACTATAAGAAGACCGGCAGGGAAATGTTGCTCATCGTATCAGGCCGAGTTGGTAGCGATCGACGCAGCGCTGGACTGGTTAGTAGAGAAAAAATGAGAGTGTAAACGGGTCAGAATCTTGACGGACAGCAAATCGAGCCTACAGAGCCTTCGAAGATTTGACTATCACTCAAAGAACAACATCCTGAGGAGATCAACGTGAAATTGGGTAAAATGCGGAGATAGGGGAGGGGGATTGTGTGGACGTGGGTTCCCAGCCATCGCGAGATCGAGGGGAACGAGTGGGCGGATGAAGAAGCGGGGACGGCAGCACAGGAAGATCAGAAAGGGGTTGGATGGCTTTTCGATGTCGCCAAGGCGAGGATTAAGAACCAAGAGAGGAAGAGAGAGAGATCAAGCATGAACGCAGCGCGAGAATGTACGGACAGGGCGGAGTAAAGGAAGAGAAGGAGAGAGGCTTGACGAAGGAAGAAAGTATCAGCTTTAGAAGATTTCGCATG
>JAUYWV010122291.1:0-11665 GCA_032274565.1 Nematoplana nigrocapitula
GCTAATAGAATTCCCTCCATACTTTGAAAAATTAACCTTTTGATTCTCCGTGTTCGATAAGCTAGGAATTCTTAACACGCAGGACAGTGCGATACGAAGCCACCTCGATTTCCAGAATTTAACTAGCGTTAGATAGGATTTTTTTGTAGACTGGACGAGGGGGGGGTCCAGAGAGGTACCAATACAATGGGTGATCCAGAGAGGTACCAATATTTACTACTGCCAAGATAGCTGCTGTGGTGGATCCAGGGAGCGCAACTTTAGGAGTGGCAAAATTGCCAATGTTGTTTGTCCCTATCATAGATTTTAATAATAACCTATATAACCTATATTGTTAATGTCTTTGGTCCCTATACAATGCTTATAATAACATGAATGCAAGAATTTGTTACATGCAAGTACACAAATAAAATAGAGTATAAAAACGAATCATTAATGTGACAGATGATAAAAGTTATGGACGCCAGTCAGTGTTCGCCCCTACTCATTGAAGTGGCTCTCGAACAACAAAGATAATAAACAAAATTCACAAATCTCCAAACGATTCCGTTTAACTAATTTTAAGCAACGGGTTCTCGTTAATCTAAATGCATGCCCAGGTCATATAACTCGTCTAGTATTATGTAAGTCTCATTGATGCTAAAAATAAATAAGTCTGTATTATGAACTTATCTTACACTATACCGATATATACAGAATAAGTTTAGAATAGTCCAAAATGCAAATATCACTATTCCAATTCGAATGTGGATTGAGCAAAAGCATTTTTCTTGGGTGTTTCCGTGCAAAAACAATTATTACGGTGTCAAAGCCAATGGGTAAGTCTTTGTGAACGTATATCAACATGGGCGCATTAAACCGATCTTCCCCCCATCGGTGATCTATTCGGGCATATCATAAAGCGCAAGATTGTATTGGCAAATTCCACACCTGGTGATGTGGCCGAAGTAAACAAGAGAAAATGAAGAATTTTGGTAATGTTATAGAAAACATCTTTTCAGTCGTCCGGCCATATTACCCGCCCCTATCCATTGCCATATTATACCTTGACATTTAGGCCAGAATTACAGTAGTTAGACCCTCCACCAGGCTGTCACATAGAGCTTCGCCTATAACACTTTCACATGGCACGAATTCTAAAAATCGCTCTTTGGCTTTGTCATATTTGACTAAACTCAAAACAATGCCTAACCTTTCCCAATTGCTGCTGTCTGTCACTTCGTCGCACTGTATTGCAAAATAAAGGCCAACTGGTTGGGCATTCACCTAGTTTATGATATACGACTGGATGATTTCTTTGATGCACAAAAGTAGCTCGTGTTAAGTAGTTTCAGAGATTAACTAGGATTTGAGATAGTGTGAATTTGCTGGGTGGGGGAAAGGGCGTATAGCACAGGTTAGCAAAATGAAGTCATTTGAGATCGTGTGAATTTGCTGTGAGGGCGTACAGGTTAGCAAAAGGAATCATTTGTGTTAATGTGAATTTGCTGTGTGGCGTACAGGGTAGCAAAAGGATCATTTGAGATCGTGTGAATTAATTACTGTGAGGGCGTACAGGTTAGCAAAAGGAATCACTTGAGATAGTGTGAATTTGCCGTGGGGGCGTACAGGTCAGCAGAATAAGTTATTTGTGATAATGTGAATTTGCTGTGGTGCGTACAGGTTAGCAAAAGGAATCATTTGAGATAGTGTGAATTTGCTGGGAGTATGGCGTGGCGTATAGGTTAGCAAATGAAGTCATTTGAGATAGTGTGAATCGTGCTGAGGAAAGAGTGGCAAACCTTCTCTCGAGGGGCGCATCAAAAAAGTTACGGGGTGGGGCATGGCCTGGGTGGCCCCCTCCCCTGAATCGGCCGCTGAGAAACCAATATGATAGATTATAGAGATTGCAAGGAATGCCAAAGATAATGAAAAAATCTGAGTTTGTGTTTAGAAGAAAAACTGTCGAAAAATCTGGTGTGAAAGTGTACTTCAAACATAAACAGTATAATTTCAGTGACTTACCCGCTGAAACTCTCGTTCCTCGGTGGAAGACAAGAGTGCCAGAAGACGATTATTCTCACGTACAGCCTCGTCTCGACTGTAGGCTATCATTTGTACTTCACGCTCGCGTCGCTGAGCCAATTCGTCTTTGTGTCTCAACTGTGTCTCCAAATTTTGAGTCTGCGATCTGCACTGGGCTAAATCAGACTGGGTAGATAGCAGAGAGCGTTGCATGTCCTGGCAATACTTGATCATGAGGTCAGACGCGCATCGATAGTCCCTGCCCAGCTGCTGGCTCACACTGCCACCCCCTCCAGGGATGCTGTTGGCTTTGACTCCAGTTGTATCCCCACTTCCAACACTGTTCTCGATGGGCGCAGTTGTACTGGGACAAGCCACCGGTACTTTGCTATCCATAGTTTAGACGATTAAACTTATGCATACTGTGTAGAACGATTGGCAATGTCTGAAATTCCTTAAAAAAGATGTGGACTTTGAAATTCGAATAGTCCATTAGATATAATATACATATACCAATAAAGTAATTTCGTATCTGTTTGTTTGTATGTATGTTCCATATATCTCATCCTTGTATATTGCATATCGAAAACTGAACAGTATCCTAATTATAAAGAGTGTATTAAAGGGTTCATGATTCGGATGAACTCAATCTAGGAGGGTTTCTGAAGTAATCTATTCAATAGTCGTATTTAAAAGTTTCAAGATGGAGCTATTAAGACAATTGATACTATACAGAACTAGGATTAGTAATTTGAATTCGGTAGAAGGAGCATCATGCACCGGTTCGAAAAAACGAGAGTTCTCAACTTTCAAGATTGTTGGCGAGGTGTCCCGCCTACACACTATACCGGTGCTAACTGTGGGGTCTTTCGCGCAGCTCCAGGAACAAAGAACTGGAACGCAAGTTATCCACGCGGGAAAGAGCGGAATTACATCGCATCCACACTGGACACCGTTTGTTCCTGATAGCCTACAGGGCGAAGATAGGCCAAGAAGCATGCGGGGGACTCAGCAACAAGACAACACAGTAGCATGATTGTTTTCCACCCTTATAGGGCACGGGTATTATCAGAAAAGAAGCTTTCCTCTCGGGCGGCGGGACCGTTGGTGCCAGCGACACAAAACTTTGCATGTGTGACCCCTTAACCCTGCGGGTAACATAGGGGGGGGAGAGGCCGACCTCTGACGTCATGGTCGAGATCAATGAGGCCAAACCGGTGTGCAGAAGGAAGCCTCCCACAGAAACTTTCATAAAACAAAAGTTGCAGGGCACCTCCGATTATGGGGGACCGGACTAGGGCAAGGTTAGGGTTAGACATGTACCCAGCCACTCGATTACCCACTGCTAGTCATATATAAAGAAAGAGAAAAGTATTGTCTAGAAGATTTGAGTTGCGAAATTGGAATAAAATTAGCCATTTATTGAACTCGTGGCGTCTGCGTGTTTGTGCAAATTTTCTGAAACTTCCGTCCAGTAGTTACGGAGGAGTATCGAAACGAACATACATATATAGCTATTTAGCTACGAAACAATCAGACACGACATGAATTCGAATATCCCTGTCTTTCAAATGCTGATAAGCGAGTTCAACTATGGGATAAAAAATAAATGTCAAAAGCTGTTCTTTCTAAAAGGCGGATACATCAAAGGGGACTTGATTGCGTGCGTTGATTTTATCACGCAATATTATGTCGTGACATGTACCCGGAGCTCATTCAGAAATGGTACGCCTGACAAAATCTAATTTATCTTGCATTCATCGCTAGAGCTAAGTAGAATAACATTTCATGGAAGATCTTTTAGAAAGTGTAGCTTAGTGAAAAAAAATGTAATGTGAACTATAAAACTAAGATGATAATCTCTCATTTAAATTACCATTTCAAATAATATGAAATAAAGGCTGCACATGCAATGAAGGCACACAAAACATCTGCATCTACTCCTTAAACTAACGTTTTTTTCTTAGTAAAATAATGGTTTGGACATTTGCGTATGAAACAAAAACTTAATAGAGGATTGGAACGAAAGTCTTGTCCGATACAAAATAATATTTATTTAACCAATAAAGACAACATGTAAATTGTGAAATATAAACAAAACATCATTCGTCAGTGTTTCTAAAATGTTGAAAATAGTCTCCCTTATTGTCCACACATCTTTGTCAACGTTCTGGAAGTTGTTTTATGCCGTTTGCAAAGAATTCTACAGGTTTTGAAGCGAACCAGTTTTTCAAATCACCGTTAACTTCTTCAGCGGACTGATACGTTTTCCCACGAAGTGAGTTTTTCATGGAAGACAACAGGCAATTGTCTGAAGGGGAAAGGCTTGGTGAGAACGGTGGATGCGGTATTACCGTAAAACCGATCTCAGCAAGCTCATTTTCAGTTAACCCTGCCGTATGCGCGTCGAGAGTTATCCTGGAAGAAATGGAAATTTTCACAACTGTTTCCGTGCAGCCGACGCCTCTTCTGTCGAATCGCGTCTACGAGTTTATCCAGCTGGGTGCAGTGCATTTTTCTGCGTTTAGGTTTTTTCCTTGTGGAAGTACATCACACAGAAAAATTCCTTTCACGTCCCAAAAATGATTGCATGGTGCTTTCGCGCTGTTAATCATCGACGAATTGATGTTGTTGGTTGATCACCGGCACCGTACCACGATCGGTCGTGATAAGATCGATTGGCATTGTCCCAATACACCCATACTTCATCAACCGTTATGAGTTGGGATAGAAAGTTGTTCCGTTGGTGCATAGCCAACGATTCGCCACAAATTCTTTCCCTGTTGACGTTATTTTCATCGGACAAGAGATGTGGCAGCCATCTGTTCGCCAACTATTGCTTTCCCATTTTGTGCAAGTGTCGGAGTACTGTCGTGTGAGACACCGACAGTTCTTCTGCCATATTACGAGAAGTAGCATATTTGGCAAACGCAGAAACCTATTTGATTCGATCTTCTACATCATCTATGACCAATGGTCGCCCACTTATGTCTTCATCATCAACGACGAAATCACCAACAATGAACTTTGCAATTGTTCGCTGGCAGTTTCTCGCAGACACAGTACCGGTGACAAGTACGGAGTTAATCTTCTTCTTAATGGCTGGCGCATTCATTTCATCTTTCCACAAAAAATATGTCAGCTTTTTTAAGTCGCTTCTCTTAAATTCCATTATATGCCACAAAATAACGTTCTTTTTTTAAACAATCGACCGATGCATTGCTTTCTAATTTGCAGATTCAAATTTATTACTTATCGAATAATCCTTTAAAAGTTGAAATTTAAATTTAGCAAGTTAACTATATTATATCCAGGCCTACGGTAAAGATGTGTGGACCATAAGGGTGACTATTTTCAACATTTTAGAGACACTGACGAATGATGTTTTGTTCATATTTCTCATTTTACATGTTGTCGTTAATGGTTAAATAAATATTATTTGGTATCGGACAAGACTTTCGTTCCAATCCTATATAATTTATATTTACTGAGACTACAAAATAATAATGGTTTCAACAAAACATTTCCGAGATAGTTTATGACCCAGGCAGTCAAACATTGACCAGTTAACCGATGCTTTTAGTGGTATCAATTGGACAAATTTCTGCAAATTCGACCCTCCCAAATGACCCCCAATGTGATTCCTTAATGATGCGCTTCAATACTTTTTGGATACCTTAATATACCCCGACAAAACATCAGTGAAACAGTATTTGTAAAATTATGCAATAAAAAAAGAAGGGAAGCAACTTCTCTGTCTACCACCACTCTAAGAATAAAGCTAAGATTGACCAAGAGAGGCCACTTTGCAGAAACTGATGTTGGCGATATCGTAGTTTATCGTCCCAAACTCAATTTCTTTTGGAATTTAATTGTTGTTTGTTTATTTGTATTGGCGGCCTCGAACGAGCCACGATGTAATCCCAGGAATGCGTGATGTTGACTCCTATCATCCAAAACCACTGTGCCTTAGGTTCTGTCATCGCTACTGACCAGCGGGCTGCCTACAACAACGTCTCAAACTTGCCTCAGGACTTTGGTCACGTAACGGTAAACCACAGCCAGAACTTCGTCAACCAACGAGACCCAATGGCCCACACAAAGGGTATCGAGTCGTTCTGGTCTCACGCGAAGAAGAAGCTCAAGTGGATTAATGGAATGAGTCGGGAATTGTTCCTCCATTAGTTCGAGTGGCGATGGATGAACGACACCTTCCGCACTTCCGAGGGCAAGGCCTTCCAGAAGATTCTTGTCTCTATAAGTGAACAATATCCGTTTAAACTTTTATTTCGTGTTCTTTTTATATTTAATAAATAAATAAAATGTATTTAATTTATATCTGATTTATTTATTAAATTCCGAAAAGATTTGAGTTTGTGACCGTAAACTACGATATCGCCCTGATTTTATCCGAACTAGTCTTAGCAGAATAGGAATTGTATTATGTTCGCAAGTTTACTAAACGCAAAAATATATTGCTATCAGTGAACAAAAAAAAGTATATGCTTCAAGTATATTTATGCAACATGGTAAACTGGGTAGGAGACTTCTTAGTCGTTTATGGAAGCGTGCTGCCAAGAAATAAGATATTAAACCAAACACTTGAATTCACCTAATATAAATCAATACATTATTAGAATTGCTTATTCCAGTCTTAGTAGACGCACACACAACAAAAAATAAATTAATTTAAAATAGAAATATGCGTGATTCAAAGTTCGGCTATTGGCATTAAAACGAATATAAACACTAAGATTTTTTATATTATTCATAAAAGTAGAACCACTAAAAGTCATTCTTATATTATAGGTTTTCTATGTAAATTGAATGTTATAACAAAAATACAGTAGTTCTCAATCGCCGTAAAATAATATGACAACTGATTTGGAACAATTATACGCTCAAGAAATGTACCACACAAGGTATCGTTTTACGTCTCTTGCTCTCACTTTCTGATTCTAAAATTTAAACAAGAAATAATTTACAAAATCTATGTTTCTTGTTTCGCTATTTGCCATATAAATATGGGTTGTTTAATAAATTAGTTTTTTTATATTTTTACAAAATATATATGATTAGATGTTTAGTCTTATTCTTTTTATTAAATATAATTATTGTCGATTTGATCAATAAATATTATTCTTCAAAAATTGGCGAAGCTAACGAAATTTGAAGCATTATTTGAATAGAAATATTTATAAGTGAATCAGAGATAATGTGAAATTCAGGAATTTAGAAGTAATTGTAACTAAGGTAAAAACAGTGCAATAACGTATGTAGAATAGCTAATAAATTGAATGAAAAATGTAAGCAGAAAAATAAATTTAAAAATTCTATAAAATATTAGGATCTATGATAATAAGAACGGTGATTGAAAATCACTATAGACTAAAAAGATTTTTTTTAAATTGCTAAGTAATAATGTGGAACTATTACGGCTGGTCACAATAGGAAGATGACTATTCTAGTTTAGCAATAAAAAAGGATGAGCAAAAAATAAAGTACAGTAAATTTATAACAGAAAGGATGTCATATTTTTAAAAAAAAGAAGTATTATAAAATATAGTGGAATATGAGTAGGGCTAATCAATCCTGACTATAATCGATTATTTTCTTTTCTTGGAAGGCGTTAATTATCTCTATAGTAAAAAATGGAGTTGTGAAAAATGAAACATACTCTTCTGCGTGTGAAAACACATTTGCACTATTTTGAACGGTTTACCCTACAAAAGAATCAATCATGCAGTTGAGAGCGTATGTCTGCAGGGTATAATTCTAAATAATACTTGAGGTCACTTCTAGCCCTCGGATTATACTATTTTTGCAACACATTAAAAACCTAAATTTTTATTTATTTAATAATTATTGTTCAATTTAATTAATTGAATTACAAACAAATTTCTATACAATGTTAGGTCAAGTAGAGAACTCATTTCTACCCTACAAGTTTGTTTGAAAACATTGGCAATAAAAATGAATTCACCACTCGTATCAAAAACTATTGTAATCGCTAGAAAATGAGACATTTTATCATATTTGTGCACCAACTCAGTAGCAATAGTCTAATAAGACTTTTGGTAAGACATAATATATAATAAAGCTAAGAATATCCAAACTCATTTGAAGATACATAGGTTTTATATATGCATTGGAAATATTTCACACTATTTTCACTTTAACGGCAGGATGAGGTACATACAGTAAATACTAGGAGAATACACAAATTTATTTTAATTTTGAGAAATTAAGAAATCTCAGAATTTTTTATTTAAGCATCCAAACGTCATTTCAGTCTTATATGAATGAAAATTAAGAATATATTTCTTGGGATGACTGAAAAAATAAATAGATACTCAATATACAGTATATCTGTTTTCAGAAATGCATAATACAATGTATCAAAATTTTTTTTTCAGAAATGCATAATACAATGTATCAAAAAAACTTTAGGCAAATATTTAAACTGAGACACCCATTTTTCTGTGTAATATAGAAATTATACTGAAAGTTTTGAGAGAAGGAGAGAGAGAGAGTATCTATAGAGTGATAAATACTGTATGTAATCGAATAATGGAAGGATAGCTGGGTTATTTTAATTGTCACGTGATACTGTTGAGCGCATTTTAATCATTATTTTAATTGATTTTATAATTTTTGAAATTTACAAATATGTTAAAACGAGTTTTACAAAAAAAGTAACACCACATATATAGGGAAATACATATAGCGTTGTCTATGAACATCCTGCAAAACATGTCACGTTATATTTGCACCATTTTACGTTACAATGGTACGTAAAATGGTGCGAACGCAACGTTGAGCAACGTTGCATTTTTGTAGGGATTTCTATACTGTATGTACTTAAATAGACAGTATAAATTAAAATTTTCTTGTCAAAT
This sequence comes from Nematoplana nigrocapitula, assembly GCA_032274565.1. NCBI lineage: Eukaryota > Metazoa > Platyhelminthes > Proseriata > Nematoplanidae > Nematoplana > Nematoplana nigrocapitula. The sequence continues at coordinate 8,904 of JAUYWV010122291.1, forward strand.
TATCTCATCATGGAGCATTATTATTTTAATTCGAGAAAGCAGGATAACCATATCTACGGCTTTATTTATTTCATTTTGGGTGCCGATATTTGCGAAATCCGTCTGCCTCAATTCACCGCATGAATCCTGTTTGATATTTGTACGCTGGTGAAATAATTTCATACTTTCTGTCGTATCAAAAAAAATTTTATTGAGAAAACAATCCTTTGCAGTTCTACTTAATTTTACAAATAAATAAAAAAGATGAATTTTCTGTTCTTATTTTGCTTATAATACGACGTGTTCCATAGTTGCTCTAGCATCCGTCACATAGACTAAAGACGGATCGAAACCAAATGTGGCTCTTGAAAACTTGGGTAAAATATAAATAACATCTATATGTGACAATGGGTAAAATGACATAACTCCATGTGTTAGAGTTTTATCAATGGAACAGTACCAGGGTTGAGCTGATCAGTAATGTTTGAAGTGCTGACACCGTTTTCATATTTTCCATTCTCAAAGTTGCTCAGTAACTGAACACAATGTCCTGTTACTGTATGTATATACACATTTTACCGTTACAGAGATATATCTATGTAGTATACAGTATAATGAGTAAGGTATTAGAGATATATCCGCAGTTTTATACATTTTCACATAGTTTTCCTGAGCGTGTATATATACGTAGTAGTATTACTCAACCACAGGTTACAAAATATATATTTCTTTAACAGGGACGAGAGAAAACTACTTGGTACCAATGCAGTATCATTAATAGTGTAAATTTACATAATACTGTACATTGAACAGAACTTTTTAAAATACTGAATAAAAGCGTATAGTATTCTTCTTTTCAAGGAATAAATTGTCTTTTAGTAAACAAAACGGACTATCTAGAACAATACTATTTTATTGTTGGCTAAGGATGAATACTAAATGTCAAATAATTTATCTGCTGAATCCTATTTTTAATTCATAAAAAACTGTAAATATTTGTAAGTAATCTACTAGTTTCAATTATTAATTTCTAAGACTAATACTGTATTTTAAATTTAGTGTTGATGATAAAATGAAAATAGCCATTTATTCACTTTGCATTGAAATGTATTCATGTATACACTATTCGATATCGGTGCATATAGCTATTAATATGTTGCAAATCTATATCAAGTTAATTAAAGATAAAACTATATGTACTGTATATGCCCTTTCTAGTTAGTTCTAGACAATTTCTGAGTTTTTTTAGCCTTCGGTCAAGAAGAAAATTGAATCCAACTTTTCTCACAACCTTCACCAATTATAGAAATAAAATATTTTTAGACAATTTCTGCAGAAAGATTACGTCAACTCATACCTATATTTTCACATGCACAGTTTAACAGATACAAATTTAATGATATACGTATGATCCCTGTCACAATAAGAAGAACAAATATGAATAAGAAAACCACATTATGAGTTATATTGTGGTTTCCTCACGGAGATTGATTTTTTTGGTTCTTCGGAGATATTCCGTTCAGATTTATGATGATCGTTGTACATGCAGCAAAATGTAAAATAGACGTTATAACTATAAATACTTAAATGAAAGCTGATCATATCCCTCTTCATATACGCGATTCGTGATACAACAATTAAGGGTGCATGGTGCAGTGTACCAGATTATTTTATTTTAAATGTCAGATTATAGTCACTATATTGTGTATAACACAGCACATAAATAAATCAGTACTTCGTTTCACTATCTGCGCTGTAACTCGGGGTGAACTCTTGGTCATATAAGCACCACCCCGCCATACTGTAAAAGTAGAGGGAGGGACTTTACTACTTTTCGCCACTCATTTATTTATGTAAATACTTTTCGCATTCATATTTCTTTTTATAAAAGCATCGAAAACCAAAAATAAATTTGGATGCTACAGATCGTTGTAGATTCAGATGTTCCTATATCTACATTTGCTTATATACAGTACAGTATGAAGCATATGAAGCGTATAACGTTCTTGGACTACCTGAGATTGGATTGATGAAAAGAGTTAAATATATAATCTAATTTCTTTAAACCATTCCCTGTATATTGTATGTATTGTGTAAAACTTTCTCGTCGTGGTTTACGTCCTTAATCCACTCACACTTGCTCCGTCGTCACTGGCTTGCTGTAATGCGGTTCATTTGCTTATACTGTATCTACAAACGACATTAACTCTTTAGAAATAAAATTTGCAATTTCCTGACGTCTAATTAATTTGTTTGAATTTTCCATGACAAAATTAACTTCTTTTTATTTTCATTATTTAGAAAGCTCACCAGGTTACGGGAGTAAACCCATCCTAGTGCTGACAAACACAACCACACATATCAATACTTATAGTGTCATGCACAGGCGTTGATTGATCCCTGTTTATGGCAAGTAGATATAAATATAAGTGGTTCTTAACCTTTTTCGCACCAGCTGCCCCCTAGCACGCAAGCTTTGCGATTTACCCTCACCTAGAAACGATTAACATTAATAAGAAGCATAATAGTACATTATGCCATCGAGAGACATTCCTCGCAGAAACTTTTCACCACTCGTGATTTATATCACACTCGGCCTTCTGCCTCGTGAGACAGTAAAACACTCGTGGCGAAAACCTTCTGCGAGGTCACGAATGTGCATATGTTCTTTTTCCATCGATTGATATTATTGAGTATGTAAGAATAGAGGAGGTTTGAGTATTCTAATGAGATAAAAAGAAACCATTATGCCACTAATTTTGAAAATTCTATTCAATAATCGA
>JAUYWV010122302.1:0-11664 GCA_032274565.1 Nematoplana nigrocapitula
ACCAACCAACCAACCAAATCACCCAACTGCTACATGAGGCCGACATCCGGAGCATCGACTCTCGAGTCACAGAACAGAGTCCTATACTCATGGAAAAGTCACAAGGATCCCTTCCAAACGTACGGCCACCAACAATACCAATCGTAAACTTCTAAAGGAAAGTGAACCAAACCCAACAGGCGGGTATCCTACAGACCAACCTGGAGAGATACCGCTAAACATCTCATAAACCAAACGGACCATGAGAATGGTATAATTCGTTCTTCAGAATCTAAATTAAATTCGTTAACGTGTTAACGGTTGACGCCTCATGAAGAGTGAATAGAACGACTGATGATATCGGCAGAGATATTCTCTGAACCTTTATTGTATCTATGTCAAGTCAAAATCGTACTCTAAACTAATCCTGATGCGGTGGGAAGATTCCTTTTTTTGGACCGGGCGGCGTACCGCCTGATATTGGAGTAGCACGCCAGATAGACTAAATCAGGATTCAGCGCTCTAGAAAAGAATAGAAAATGAATTGTCATAAACTGACTTCGAGTCAAAAGATTAATACAGTGCTTTTGAGATATCGAAAATAGGAAAAGAGAGATTGTATTTGTAGAAGCCAAATTTGAAATAATTTACTTACTTTTCATTATCGTAAACCATAGAATATCCATGAAATTGTTTACTCAGATATTTATATACAATGTAGTTGAGTCTCGTTTATGTCAAGGTTTTTCCTTTCTCTTCAAGATAATCTTTGCGTCATTTAATTTTCCGCAATTCACTATACTTATACCAGTGCTAATTCACCGCGTACTATTACCACAGTCTTCGTTTTCACCGTCTACTCGCAAATTTTCATCAGACCAATTTTCCCAACGGTTCAAGATCCATCACGACGCGCTTAAGCATCGTGTGGTAGCAGTAAAATGCACTAATAAGCAGGCTAGAAAAAAGAAATTACAAATTTTGTCCGGGGATTTATTTGGAGAGGAGAAAGCAAATTTGCCTCTTCTACGGCTCCTTTTCTCTGTGGCTTTCAGTCGAATCCGTCCGACCGCTCGTCCGGCTTGTCTGAATCGGACGGGAGAATTCATTTAGCGATATATAAGTGACTTCCTTGTTTCTGCCTCGATGTCTTCCTCAACCGCAGCTAATACGAAACAGGCCTTAAAACAGTTGTTCCTCTTCTTCTTCGTCTCCTCTCGATAGATTTGTTTACGTGTAAGTTTATGGTGCATCCTCCGTCGGGGTTTCTAATTGAAATTAGTCTTTACTCTATGACCTTTCTCCAAGTGCGACTATTACTGAAACAAATATGGATAACTTTATTATAGCGTAATTAAAATAGAGTGTTTGCTGTGTTTTCCTTATTTTTTCTGTAGCTAGTGGTATATACAGTAGATTGTCAGTCACAGTTTAGACTTTACTATGAATTGTAAGAAAGGTGTTGTTCGCTGCCTCAGTAAAATTTTTAGCGCGTTTCTAAATTAAAAGATGGATAATCTACAAACAATAAAGACAAAAGACATCATTTCTTGGTATAGGATTCGTGGTAGGCAAACACACAATCTATTCCCTTGTTCCTTGTTTAGGGCCTACGAATTAAATAAAACGCAATGTATTTTGCATCTAGCTAGAAGGTGATTGGGTACATATACTCAATTGAATTATAGGGCACTGTCGTAAGAATGTAAATACGGAGGAAATGTTGAAGACGGATAAAACGGTAAAGAGGAAAAGGAAATTTTGATTCTTGCTCATTTGTGGCAACTATTCAGGTGCTTTTGTCAAGTCTTGTAGAAAGCTTGGCAAATTCAATGTTTCTTTGTTCTTATGTTATCTTCCACTTTTACATTTAGATCTTTACTTTGCTCTAATCAAAGTAGTGTACCAGTAATCGTAGCCCAATAGTTTTAACTGTTTCACAAGTTGAAGAGTCACAACTTGTTAGAGAATCCATATATGCCCTCTCCATTGACGTACGTAGATGGTTACGGTTGACCGTGGAAATTTCTCCTTCCACACAGCAAAGTTTTCGTAGACGTACAAACTTTGAGATGTTAATCCGTAGGTACGTTAAAATGCGCCGATGAAAGCAAGGATTGCCCTCCCATTACGTTGCCGCATGCGCAATAGCTCAGTTGTATCTTCGGCATTAAAGAAACTATCCATTGAATTTTGCGCATGCAATATTGTGTGCTCTTGCTGATTTACATGTACAGTATATGCTTTGGGGGAGGAGGCAGAAGAGCACATAGGAAGGGGAAGAGGGTGGTTGGGCGCAAATTATCGATTGATCCAGAAATCCCGCTTCTCTAGTACGCCGATACTGAAATCATTTTCGGAAAAGGGACATTGATAAAAATGGAGCAAAGTTTTTGTTACGACAATAACTTTAAAAAATTCAAATTTCAGACCAACGCAGCAGTTAAAACCTTGTTGATTAAACGTGGTAGTGAAATCAGAAACTTTGAACTAATCTATGTAGTTACGTCTTAGTAATGTTTTGTCAAAAATTAAAACTGAACTTGATTCACTTTCACATATATCAGTCTGAGGGGGTGTATTGATTTTTAATTACCACTGAATTCGTTATCAACTGATTAGGGGTGCCCGTATCTGTCAAAATCATTCCGCCGGTCCTCTTTGGTGTTGTCTTGTGTACTTATCTTGACGGTTTTGGTGAACGTTGAATCGGTATGAAATCTTTTTCTTTCACTGCTAACACAATATGGAATGTTTGTATATTAGGCAAAACGCATTCATATTTCGCAGACACTAAATTAGATATTCGATATGTCGCTACTGACTTTCGTAATTTCTGTAGTGTATAGTTTTAGAAAAACAAGAACTAAATTTTATCTTTATCCTTCCCCTTTTTCACTTAAATTTTTTTCTCTCTTTCTCTTCATTCTTTTTATCTATAGTAGTTTTGTCATCTTTCTTCCCTCATTCACTGTGATCAGGCGTGAGATGGCCTATTCCGAAAATAAACTGAATCATACATACTGGCATCGTAGTTATCACTTGTTCTGTAAAATGATCGATAGAATAGTCCATATCAACCCAAACCACAAAATGTTGGTGGATGGTTTTGCTCCAGCATCGTTGTAGAGGAACAGTAAGTGGTTTTATAATTTTTAAACTCAGTTTCTCAACGACTTTGGTCTTTTTTTGCTTGTGCAACTTATTTAGTCGGACGTTGTTATTGGCATCTGGAAATATAAATGCGTATTAATGGCAATCGAACCATCTTCATTTCAACCGTAGGGAGTTTCTGATTTACTTCCACTGGCGATGCAAGATTTGGATGCCTGACTCATTGGCCCAAGACCTCTTTGCAAGAGGCTCGAAATTAGTGGACTATGTGGGCAAGCTACCAGCAGGACATCTCGCCCCGATATCAGAGAACAGCCCGGTCTGACCTTTCAGCCTGCAGAAGAAGAAGTAGATAAACTGCACAGTTCTGTAAAATTTATTTTTTCTCTGCCTTTCCGTGTCTGTTTGGTTAAGAATAAATAACAGTTGCTGCGTTCTTATAAAGGCAACTTATCAACTTCACATTTTGTATCTTATCTACCAAGCATTATTTTTTGTTAAATACTCAAAAGCAGTGCATTCCTTTTCATTAAATTCAAATTATTAATCAGTAAAATTATTATTTATTTATATACAGGGGCCTCCAAAAAAAAATCGTTTTTTCATAAAACTTTATTTTAAATATAGATTGAACAAAACATTTCAATTATTTATATTCAACAAAAGTTTATAGTTGAATAGTTACAACTTGTTACAACATTTAAAAAGTTACAAATAGTCAACATCGACTTCAATAACGAGGCGTAGGTGAGCAATGAGTTCGCCCAGCTCCTTTGAAAGTTTCTCAGCTGTGATTGATGTCAAAAAGTCATCCAAATTTTGTCTCATTTCATTTGAATCCCGAAAGTTTTGGCCTCTTTGAAAAGTTTCATAGTTCCTGAACAGAAATCGGTCAATCAAGTTGAAGTCCGGTGAGTACGCTGGCTGTTTGAGGAGAGAAATGTGATGTTTTTCCAACCATTCTGTTTTTATTGTAATGTGGATTTTATTGTAACTCACTGACGTACAGACATCACCCCCTTATAGTGAGGAAGTACTAGTAGGGTAGGGTAGGTGATATGTATGAACTATATGCCAAATTGTGATGGGCCCAAAGTCAAAGTTTGGAGGGGCCCATAAGAAGCTAGACACGGCACTGCCGACTATATAGGAAATCAATGATGGTGCAATAATTTATCTCTTGGTAATCCGATAGGCAATAGTGGATGATGCTATGATGTGCGTACATCCTACCCGACTTAAAACCACTTAATCTTTTCAGCCATAAATATAAAACTTTCCTTGATACATTTATCATCAGCTTGTCTTCAAGTCTAATATAAATAAAGATGAGGACTGTTGAAACGTTTCCTTTGTTTCCGTATTCCGCAGAAATGTCAAATCAATTTCACATATTTTCATATTCGTATTAACTAGGAAGTTAATCTAGGTACTGGTATGCACAGTATTTAAATCGATAGATGCATTTTTCGCAATTTAATTAGACAGTTTCATACCCTCTATCCACCAGATAACACAAAATTGGTAGCATTTTCATTCTGCGTTTCAATGAACCGCAGAGCATTCTATATAGATAATGAAGTTCTTCTATTAAACCCATACTTATTTTCAGCATTTTTATTCACCACGGTCAGGAATAGAATGCAAAAGTACAAGGAATACTATAGATAACTTCATCATAACCATTTCAGTTAACGGCCAAAGGTTGCATATTCTTCCTAAGTATAATCTGCTATTAAATGTACACATGCATTTATTTACCAACACCGTCTAATGCTTCTCTTTTTGACAGCACCTAATATGTACTATTAGGGTGCCTATTGTGATGGCTTCCCCCAACAGCCAATGCGTCATATTTTGGTGATGACACTAAGTGATAAAATTGGCCAAGTCTATATAGGGAGGTTCAGTTGTAAATGGTATTTGCTCTAGCCAATGACGGATTACTACATAGGCTTGGTATAGGCTGGATCCTAAGGCCTGGGCAATTAGGGAAATCAAACATTTTTAAGGATGATATTTATTTAAAATAATTTGTACTCCACCAATCCGCCTTGTCAATTTTGCAATTCCAATCAATATCTAAGCTAGTTTTAGTAGGGAACGCAATAGTTATTTATAGATTATTTTATCAACTTTATCTTTTCATGCATTGATACCCTAATAATCTCGAAAAATCATTCCCACAAGAAATCATACACGTCCGAGACTACACCACCAGCAGTAGCATTACTAGTGTAATCGTCGATGATATCAGCCATGAACTATATTTTGGCGTCGAGTTTTCCATCAATATGGTATACGGGAATTTTTTTCAAAATGTTCATATTTCTTTACATATAACTATCTCAGCATAACGGTAAACAATTGTATGGGTGAACCGTTAATTTCGGCTCTCAAGAGTATCAAGAATATATAGCACTCAACTCTGCATGAAGACAATCTTCGGCAAGTTGCTTTGTTAATCAATAATTTTAAGCGAACTTCATGTCATTCATGGTCAGGATCGCCTCGGACAGCCGTTTATTGGCTTCGGCCGAAGAGCGGGGGGAGGATCATTCCACTCCTGGAGGAGGAGTCCAGCGCGGTGTGGTACTTGCTCCAGTTTGCCTTTTTGAAGGCAAACCTCGCCGCCCTACATGGTGGGGGGGGGGGCTCCGACCTTCGAGGTCAATGATGATGGGGAGGTGGTTCGAGCCAATGTGGTCGACCAGCGCCCAAGTCGTCAGAGGCTCCCAAGAGGAGTGGATGAAGGAGACGTCAGGTGACGTCCCACTCCCTCTGTGGCTAACCCGAGTATGGTATCCGTCGGTTAGAGGCAGGAAATCGTGGGTCATAGCCCAGTCATCCAGCCGTTGGCCCGTCTCGTCCTCGTTATCGTTACTGTCCCACGACCCGTGGTGGGCATTGAAATCCCCTAGGACGAAGGTGTCTCGGTCTCCGGAGAGGAAATCAGGGTTGAAGCCCTGCTCTCGCCCGTCAACCGGTCGAACGGGGGGGGGGCATACAGTAGACATTAAGAACGGAGACGGGTCGCGGGAGACGGGAGTCGTGGATCTGGACCGAGGTGAACTCGGTCACCCGGTCGTTGGGGGCCCTAGGGGGGGGCACAGTCGATTTAAACTGGATCCCCTCCCTCACGAGGAAGCAGACTACTCCCCCGTGAGGGGTTTGGCAGGGGCCACCATCCCGGTTGACAGCCCGGACAACACGACCGGCAAACTGCCTGCCCTTGAGGCGCAAGGAGGTGTCTGGGGTGAGATTTGTCTCTTGAAGGCAAGTGACATCGATCTCTTTTGTGTCAAGAAAGTGAAGGAGCTCGGCCTTCCTGGAGCGGAGGCCCGCAACATTGAGATGGAGGATCCTAAAAGATGAATGTGGTTGACGGCCGCCCGACCCAGTCGAACAGGGGGCTGGACTAGTGGAGGAGGGAGCGGGAGAGGGGTAGGGGAGGCGAGAGGGGGGTAGGGGCGTCGAGAGAGGGGATGGGAGGGGGGCGAGAGGGAGGGGGCTGGTGGCGAGTGGAGGGGGCCCAACCATGCGGCTCCGACATGGGCTACAGGTTCACGTGGAGAGGGAGCGAGTCAACTGGTTCAGAAAGGCCTTTGAGACTCCGCTGCATTTCTGGTGGAACCAGACGCCGTAGACGGAGCAGCCCACTGAGTAGCCCCTGCCAACCTCACGGCAGCAGGAGCCGCAAGGGAAATACTAAGGGCCCGGGTTCCGCTCCACGTCACCAGCCCGGAGGAGTCGCTGAGTCAAGTGGGCTAGATTTGTCTCAGCGGGGAAAAACACAGGCCCTAACACCAACAAACGCACAGCAGAGCGAACCAAGGGTGGCAAAAGCAAGCGAGTGGGACAAGCGGTAACGAGCAAAGCTTGGCCAACCAGGAAAAGCGGAAGCAAGCAGAAAACAAGAAAAGGCAGAAAGAAGATTACAAACCTGCTCGAGATGGCAGGCTCAGTTTGGGCAAAGTCTCCAAGGAGACCCCGGGGGCTGCAACACTTCGCCGACCGGGAAGTCGGACATCTCCGCCACGGGAAGGCGGTTGCATGGAGACTTCTTGTGTAAGTCTGTCTGTCTGTCTTATTCCCGGTCTGGAGGGCGCGTCAGCACCCCGATCCCCTTGAGGTCGATCTCTCTCTTGACTTCTTTGTCCAGGATACTAATGTTATGGGTTTGGAGAACTTTGAGCCCCACATGCTTCTTCGCGGCCTCTATGATAATCGCTCGCAGTTTTTCTTCTAGAGCTTTGGCATTAATATCGCCTCCACATTAGTTTCTCTGAGTTTAGTGGAAATTTCGTCTTTGTACTTGGATCAGTCGGCTGTCTTCCAGTTCCAGCAGTACTTGGTAGATTTGGCTCCTTTCTGTGTATTCTCGATCCCATTGATGATAATAGGGAAGTGGTCTGAGTCCATTCTGATAACCTTTCTCCATTGGAGTTTGTTGGCCACTGTAACGTGGCATATGGATATGTCGGGGGTCGATTTCCGTTCAGATCCTCTCTCACATCGAGTAAGCTTGCCGTTGTTCAGGACCATAAGATCCCTATCGTCAATCCAGTCGGCTATGTGCTCCCCTCTAGTGTCTCTGGTGATGTTGTTATCCTATAGTTCGTGGTGTGCATTGAAGTCCCCAAGTATGACCCACTCCTTGCCTGATGGTAGGTTTTTCATAACTTCCTCAACTTTGTCTGTGTTGGTACTTCTACCATGTGGGGGAAGGTAAATGTTAACAATTCTAGACTCGGTGTTGCGTCCTCCAATGACTTTAACTATGTGCGCTTCGCAGCTGGTTCTTCTAACATCAATGTAGGCATTCGTCGGTAATTGCTGATAGTTGATCCCTTTTCTAACCAGAGTGACCAAGCACCCTCCTCTAGCTCCACGTCGATGTCTTCCTCTTCTAGTAGTTTCTCGAGTTCTGGGATCTTGGATTGCAAGTGATCACAGTTCCATTGCATAGTTCGCAAGTCTTCAGGGTTACATCTCCTCTTGTTCTTGCCTATCATGTCGTTGCGGCGTGTTTCCTTCATGGGTTTGGTGTTCTTCTCTTCTGTACATTGAGGACATCTCCATCTGTTCTTCTCTTTTGTTCTTGTGATCTGAAGTCGGCTATTGATTCCTGAGCATTTCTGGTGTACTCTCTTCCCACAATTTTTGCAGTTCATGCTTGTATTGATGGACAGACACCTCTTGCACTCGGAGCACGAGCCCGTTTCTCTGATATTATCCTTGTTGGTTTTGGCCCGGATAATGATTCCATTGGTGCAAGTCCCACATCTCCAGACATGAGGATATCAGAGCGGTCGAGACTCAATGACTTTACATTAAATGTTAATAAGACTCAATGCCTCATCATAAAAAATATATATTATATCCTCACCTTTTCACCTAGTGTCCAAAATTCTTATTTGAAAGTTCTGAGGGTCACTTGGGACGTACATTTTTTCCACGTTGAAAGACTATACCTTCGCAGAATTGTAGAAAGACCTCTTTCCCATGTTGAGTTACGGTGTATTTTCTTTAGCATTATTGCAGCTTTGCTTTACGTAGCCCACTGAACTTTTTTGATTTTCCTAACCATTATTTTTGTTATGGTCATTGTCAACCATCTTTTTCGTCGTGTTAAACAAATTATTTGTGCGCCTAATTGCCCCTGTGCAAGCAACATGATTGTTAATTTGTTATCCCGCGAGCAGGATAATGACCATCCTCTGTACAACATAGCACCTGCTCTTCGTTTAAATACTTTTTATGCAGACACCTTTTGCGGGAACATCTACTGTAGAAGAAGAAACTGCTTTTCTTTTATGTTCGCCATTGTTGTCAACAGTGTCGTTATAGATACTGAAAATTCTTTACTGTTCTGTTTAATTTGGATTTCCATTTATAATTGAATAAAACGTTATTATTATTATTAATTTTATTATTATTATTATTATTATTATTATTACAGTAAATCCGAAAAGGTCGTTCAAACTGCCATTACGTAACATTATAGTAAAGATTCATCTCATTGCAGCGAGATTTTAATGTTAGTGCCCTACGAGCTAATGCCGAACTCTACCGAATCACGATGGTAGAATGCTGGACCACAGCTTGCACGAATGACTTTTGTAAAATTCAGGCTTGAAATTCTTGAGCAGGTTTTTAATTTTGCCGTGATCAAGTCGGCTATTCAAAAAGTTTTTGTTGTATAGAGTCAACGTGTCTTGTGCATTACAGCGTTTGCAAATGGGATAGCAACATGTGTAAATAATGTTCGTATATGACAGTAAATCAAAAAGTCTGTCAGCTGCATTAATTAATAATCATGGAATTTTCTGTAATATTTGAGTATTTTGGTAGAATAGCTACTGCTATACAATACGAGGGCGCTTCAATAAGTTCTCGGACTCGATATCAATGCAATATCCTACATATATAATCTATGCATTTGTATTAACAATAGATACATTTAAGATATTGCTGAAAATTACAAGTAAATATCTCTCTGGATAGCTTCATAATTCATATTTTAAAATTCTATGTCATCAATTGAAATTTACTTTATTTGCAGATGAAGACTGGGCAACAAATGGTTTGAGCGTATGCAGAAATGCATAGATTGTGAAGGAAAATATTTTTAGAAGCTGTAACTCTGTAAATATAACTTTAGAAGAGGCGGCGGACCGAAATTTACAGGTGCCCTGGCCAAGCCTAAAGGGGCGCCGAAACTGATATAATATTTTTACAAGTTTTTTTGTGATGTTAATATATTTCTAGGTGATCGATATTAAAGGATAATAAAAATATAAAAGATTGTAATCGTATGTATTTATTTTATTGATGCAAAGCAGAATTTGGTATTTACCTATGTACAACATTACTTAACTAAACATATCAAAACAGATAAAAATGCAGTATGTCCAATAAAAAAGTATTTGATTATACACAATAGCAACGTACAATACAGACACTAAGATTTTGAATGATACAGCGATAGAAAAATCAGATATTTGTATAAGTGCTATGCAAGTGTATGATAAAACAAGGTAAAACACGGCCGTCTGAAACACATAAATATGTAACAAAAACATGTTAGATATAATGTTTATATTCAATTTGTAGTTACAATTATCTATGAATTTGTATTATGGAGAAACAATTTAAAATTTCCCCAAAAAAGTCTTTCCGATGTTGATTGTGTTTTAATGAATTCATTGGCTATGTTATTTAAATTCTGTTTGTCGGTTTTGTCACTATGGATATTAGGAACCATGACATGATTTAGGCGTGATTGGGACATGGTTGACTGTAAATAAGATTTAACACGTTGAAGGTCGCTGAATGACCGTTCACTGACGGCGTTTGAAGCTGAAAGAACCGACAAGAGTTTGAGCAGAGTAGAAACTTGTGAAAAATGCGTTCTTACTGAGGAGGAAAGCTGTTTGAAGTAGGCAATAAACTGATGTAATGTAGATACATTTTCATCACAATTGGCCGCCAGTGTTTCCGATTGAACACGTAAGTCTTCAGCATTGAGATCTGTAGAATAAAATTCAACTACAAAGTTAAATTAGTTCCGTGTTCCAGATTTCAGCAAAAGTTCTTCAATTTTACGATATATTTGATATCGTTTTTTGTTGAAACGTTCATTGGTGCAATTCGTTATCATATCCAGTGCCTCAAAATATATTTGGCGAAAATATTCTTCTACACAATTGCGATGCTTTGGAGTAGCATTGCCTTCCTCATGGTACCGAACAGATCGTTTCTTTCGTCTTGGTAAAACTGGATCGTCTACTTCAAGCTCAGTTTGCTTCTTGAGAGTTTGCATCCAGAAAAGTTTGAATTGGTGTTTAGTACGAAGTTTTCTCAACGCAGTGACTGTCATTTTGGCAACTGTCTGGCCTTCCATTGAGCTCATTTCAGTGCCCTGGAGACTTTTACTGAGATTGTCAGTGTGCGCAATATTAGATGGCATAACATGCTCTAAAAATGGAATTGAATGATTGCATTAATGTTAATGCACCATTAATTCTAACTCTCATTTCAGCTTCGGTCACGTAATCCAAAGCGTCAGAGCTAACTTGTGAATAGCTGCAGCGTCAATATGATATTTGGATTGTGCATGAAGTTTAAAAGCGGCAGTAGCATTTTTCCACTGAAAAAAAAACAGTTCTTATAAATGCAGCTTCAGTTTTGATGCAGGGGGGGTGTTGTTCCTTGTTCATTTGTGGAACTGCAGATATGACATAGTACGACATCCTGATGTTCATCATAATGTAGCCATGGCAACGATTGAAACCAAACAGATTGACACGACCGTTTGTGAGATCCACAAAGGCGACTCGGGAACATAAAATAATGCAGTGGATGATGTGCTGGTGCGAATGGGACAGGAGAAACAGTTGCAGTCGTTTGCGCCATGATGGTAGAACTTTTGAGGGCACCGTTGAGATGGGAGCTACTGAGGACACCGTGGAGATGGGAGCTGCTGAGGGCGCCGTGGAGATGGGAGCTACTGAGGACACCGTGGAGATGGGAGCTACTGAGGACACCGTGGAGATGGGAGCTACTGAG
>JAUYWV010122313.1:0-11662 GCA_032274565.1 Nematoplana nigrocapitula
CGTGCTAAGGGGTCCGCCGCCCAGCTCCCCAGGCCAGCCAATCTCGGCCCCCCACTGCTTGAGCAGCGCCACCGCCCACACGGGGTCTGTCCAGAGGGATCCCGGGGTGAGGTTTGTAGGGAAGAAGGAGCATGTAAAGAGGTGATGGCATTCTCGTCTGTCGAATCACCGGAATTATCGGAAATTTTGGACTCTTCTCAGCAAGCTAATTGCTTTATCTCATGGTCAGACTAGCGTGCAACGAGGATTCGCTATACCGACAAGAATGTGATGGCGGATAACATGAGGGGAAAGAGTTTGATCACACAATGTATTATTTGCAACCTTATACATGTAATTAATTTAATTTAATTAAATCTTCAATGAATACCTTCGTATGCAATTGTCACAGTCTGGGTCCCATTGTCTCCGGCGGTGACGAATTAACAAGTCAGATGTTGATGGGAAAATATATTGACTAATAAACAACAACAAAACAAGAACAGGCAAACCATGATCGAGAATCGGGTCGATCTCACCAGAACGAATATGTACTGTATACCCCCGTCGTTGTACGTTGCCTTGAGTTTGACTTCTGCGGTCAAAGTTGCGTCCTCAGAGCTCGACTTCTAGAGTCGAAGTTGCGTCGTCTTGTGCTCGACATCTGCAGTCGAAGTTGCGTCGCCTTGTGCTCGACTTCTGAAGTCGAAAGTGCGTCGCCTTGTTCTCGACCTCTGCAGTTAAAGTTACGTCGACTTGTGCTCGACTTTTGCAGTCGAAGTTACGTCATCGAAAATATGCATTTTAGCGCGGTACAAATACTAATTTGTCTTTGTCTAGGATTTTAAGTACATCTTGACCAACAATATCTGAAGTATGACCTTTTAATATTTTAAATTTATTCTTAATAAATATATACACTACTTATATGAAGTAGAGAAAAAGTAATGATTCGTGGATTAAATATAGCTAAAATTATTTGATTTTATACTATTTATGAAAAAATATTATTATTAATTTAAATGTAGTTGTTAATTTATTTGAGTTGAACTTCTATGTACCTAATTACTTTTCTTTCCAGGGAACAGCTGGACAATCCAGGCGATTATTCGGCTTTGGAGAGTTACTATAAGGCCAATCACACTTCACCAAATGGGTCACTGGGGTCAACCCTAGTCCAGGTATGATTTACACCATCAGGATTTCTCAATTTTCAAAACAATTTTCCCATACTATGAGGTAACTTCATCTAGGGGAACATAAAAAAGTACATAACCACTATAACTTTTTCCTTACGTTATATTTTTTCGCATTAATCTTTCAAGCGCCACTAAACTTAGAGTAGGTAAACTGTGGCTGTTTTTTGTCTAAACATTTTCACAAGCAGGAACTATTGAATTTTGTAATCGTTAAAACTTTCCGTGAAAATATATTTATAGCACAAACTTTGCAAATTATTTAATTGTACTACTTATAAAAATGACAAGTAGTAAAATTATTTACCGTCATTTCTTTTAGGACCAAAACTTGTTGATGTACGAAAATTTTGTGGAAACTTTCCAAGAGAAAATATTCGTCTTGTGGAAGCTCTCCCTTCTCCATCTTCGCATCCTGTTCTACTCCCCGCCGCCAATTGGGAGAGTCTGTCTCTGGGGTAAGAGAGAGGAAAGAGGAACACCTTTTTTCACTACTGTATTAGCTAGGTTCGATTAATCATTTTCTTTAAATTCACTGTGACATCCATTCTCTATCTCTCTCCCGTATCACCCACTCCCTTGTTTGCCAGACCTTTATCCATCTAAATGCCCCGTCTTTTCTTGCGAACTCTATAGCCAACTCTTTCTGCGCGCTTTCTCCTTCGTGTCCCTCGTACTACTGACCGCCTCAGCCTCACAGCCGTTTGTATTGTTACATTTCATTCCTTCCTCTTCTCCTTCCAGTCGGGTGTTGCTCGTCATTGGCAGAACACGGTGTTCCTCAACTGGCCTTCTGGCAGCCTCAGCCCGTCTACTATGTCAGCGTTACTTCGATGGATTCCTTGAAGTTCACCCCGACCTACATTGCCTGTAAGGAGTTGGTTCGTGTATATACATCAATCAGTATTACATAATTATAATAATATCAAAATGGTTGATGTATCGCGCGTTCATTTGATTGAAATTAGCTCACACAAATCTGTTTTGTTCTTAGGTACAACTGATAAGGTTTTCAAGGAGAAAGAGAGCATTTACGATGTGTTTGTCGACGGCACTGACATCCGGATCAGCCACCCAGACTTGCAGCCGTTAGTCCAAGTCACCCGAGCTGATGTGGACCGCTTCCGGAAACTGACCAGGCAACCGTAAGTAGACAGTGTTCCCAGAGAGCAGACTGGAAGGGGGAGAGGAGAGGTGATGAGAGAAAAGGACAGATATGAGAGGCTAGGATAGAGAGAGAAAGAATAACGGTGAGATAGGGGAGAGATGAAAGACGAAGGAGGAATAGAGAGAAAGGTGAAAAGAGAGATGGAGAAAAGAAAGGAGAGAAATAGAACTAGGAAGAGCAAGAGCAGTTCTTCACCAGAAAGCAATGGAGTGGGCACGTGCGACGAAACACCCCCATCGGAAGCCGATACCTGAATTAGACTCGTTGGACAGGAAAGGCAAAAGGCTCATTGCCCAACTCCGAACAGGCAGATGCCCGCTTACGCGTAGCACACTGTTCCTGATCGGCAGAGGTACGAGCTCAGACTGCCCAAAGAGCGGACTAAAGGAAACTGTGGAGCACCTCCTAGCACAATGTCCAAGTTATGGAGAACCCTTGTGCAGGGAGTGGGGACCCTCTTGCGGTGCTGGAAGATATTCTCGACCAACCTACAGCCAAGATTTTGACCTACCTAAGACGGTTGGGGAGGGTTGACCCCCCAGTTGACTCTCTTACATCGGCCCGGCCCTAAGGCCGTCCGGCGTGGCGTGCAAGAAGAAGAGATAGGGAAGAGGAAAGGCAAGGAGAGAGAGAGAAGGCAAGTTCTTGAATTTTGGAATTATGCTGGTCTTTTCTACGAAATTCAGATTGTAACTTGTGCAATTCACTCTACATTCATTTTTATTAATTGACAGTGCGATTTTGTGCGAATGCTCGCCGAGGTTTCATACACCAGCTGGTGAATAGCAGAATTTTCTTCCTGTTGAATAGGTAACGCCTGAGAGTTGGTATCTTGTTTACATTGTAGATACGACTACGCGCCGTACGCCGAGGCTGGAGGCGATCAGCCAACAGGACTGGAATGGAGTGTGACTAGGTGAGGAAGACCATCGACCTGCTCTTCGTCTTGTCTGGATGGTGCTGAATGTAGAGGAAAATACATTTGACTCTTTTATAAATAATTAGATTTTGCGCCCCTCGCAGTATTATAGATAATGATGATATTATGCTACTCTCTACTCTTTAGCAGTATGGGCGTATTTTAGCGGAATGTATAATCTTCTGTCTTCTTCATTTCCTGATACTACTGCAGATACTTCCGCATGCTCAACAGTCGCCTATTGGACGGCCTGTTGCAAATCAGCCAATCAGAAGACGCGCAGCTCGGCCCTGATCGAATTCGCGACCTCGGCCTCGACCCGGAGACGGACAGAGACTTCCTGCGCGCCTTGGTTCAAGCTCTTCGATTGCGGGTCTTCGTTGGTGAGGGTTGGCCGTGTTGTCCCCTCTGCTGATCTCAGTCCATGGCCGCTCCTTTTCCGCCCTCCAACGACACACGGAGTCAGAAGAGCGATGGAATGCCTTGCTGACTTTATACTGGCACTGCTGCTTCGTTGTCATCGTGACCAGACCGCAGTTTAGCCACTTCCAGAGTTACGCATTGCAACTATTTTCTAGTCTGGTGAAACCAGGCAATATGGCAAATACAGTAACTTCTAACCAACATCTTTGTGCGATGACTGATTATATACTAAACAAAGAGACAATTCCAGATACATATAAAGCAATCACCAGACCCATGCCATGCTTGAATATGCATCCGCCATTTGGTCATTCATCACATCAAACACGAACATAAATAAACTACAAATAATGCAACACAAAGCACTACGAATCGCCACAGACTGCACACTCGACACAAACATACAACACCTACACGAGGAATGGAAGATCCTCCCTATTGAACATTACTTCAAGCTACACGCATCCCAAGCAAGGCAACAAGCACTACTCTCAACGCACCCTCTCCATCACCTGACACAAGAACCTGCTCCCGACCAACATAAAAAGCAAACCATCTTTCATAACCATTCATACATCACAAACATCGACACACCACCAGCAGAAACCACACAATAATAATAATAATAATATTTTATTCGCCACCAGGGCTTAAATTAAAAAATAACAAATTTAACAAGCAAATAAAAAGGGAATTTTGATCGGTCAGGTTAACAGACTAACTGCAAACATATAACATCCATAAATAAAACAGAACAGCTGATTGGGAACGAAATAAACTGAGAACCACACAACGCTTCAAAAAATTAACTATAAAACAAACTAAAAACAACAACAACAAAAGTCGTGACATAATGAACAAACATAGAAAACGCCCCTTAAAATTGAGAAAATAAAATTAAACTAAATAATTATATTAACCTGAACCGAGCAAACATATGTTATTATTTTTTATCCAATCTAAACAAAGCCCCTGGTATGGCTAGAGGTACCAGAGGAGAAAAACTTATATCTAACTGGCAAAATCAAACATAACATGAAGACAATTCACACACGCATAGTAAACAATTACCTCACACAGCGCCCACATAACAAAATTCTCAATTAACAACCACCACCCATAAACAAATCCACAGCAGACATGGAGAATTCTCTCACAACTCAGATGCGACAAATCTCCACTCCTCCAACAATACCTTACCTACACAAAATCAATCGCGCCACACACACATCTCCACTCTGCCCACTTTTGAAAACACACCCACATAATACACATCACCTCTTTACATGCTCCTATTTTCCTACAATCCTTACTCCATGATCTCTGGACGGACCCGTCTGGGCGGTGACGCTGCTGAAGCAGTGGGGCCCCCGAGATTGACTTGCCTGGAGAGCTGGTCGGCGGACCCCCTTAGCATGTGGCTTTGGGGTAGGGGTCGCCTACTAGCACATACTATATACTAGCGTGCGTCAGTGTCACTTCTGAAGTGGAATGAATATTCTCGTTTTATTGCGGTCGGATTGTTGTACATAGTCTTCGCAAAAGCGTCTGTGATTTCATAACCTGCTTTTTGTACCTACTGTATATGGGAAACTATATGGAATTCTCTGCTTTGATTTTCGGGGCAGCTTACGATGTTTGATCTGATGGAAACAACTCATCTCAAGTTATCAGCTGTTGTATCTACCGGATTATTACATACAGTACAAATATGTATTACCATGTTTTCGGATGGCGATGCCCAATAATGTTTAGATGCACTGATGATTTCACAGAAAAACTTGTCATTCTTTCGACCTCTTGATTATTGATATTGTCACAATTGTTTTCTATTAGTACTCAATTTGAAACGTCTTCCGATTTCTTCCTGTTTCCCACATTTGAGGATCTTATACATTTGACTTGTGATATTTCATGATGATGTCTTCTATTACACTATTGTTTTATTTTTAGTGATAATAATGATTACTTTGGTTAATGAAGCAATCATACCCATTGTTTTGTTTGAACGTGTTTTGGAAAATTTAAGCGCAGCGCACCTGCTCTTCGAGGGTGTAGATTTTTTGGGATTGAATAATAATTACTATTTTCGCAAATAGGGTGATGAGTAACGTGTTTTACCTCGCGTTGGAAAATTATCACTAGGGCGAAGCGAAGCGGATAAAACGAAGTGTTCACACTTTTGCGAATTAAGTTTTAGTGCAATAGCGGGGTAAAATGAACAGAAAAGGTGATACACTTTAATACGTTGCTCTACAATGTATGTATATATTGTGTTTAAAGGATAAATCAACGGATTTGAATACATCTGTAATTTATTTAACACGGAATATATGCTGTATAATCATATAAAATGCACACCCGAATAAATTTCTTGAGAATTATTACCCCAAAACAGTTCAGCTACATATGAAAAGTATTAGAATGATTTCCCTGTTTCACGCCCCGCCAAACATTACATTAAAAGACTTCTTGTCACAAATTTTAACGAGCCCTCCCCAAATCGTCCAAACCATCAGAAAAGCAAGAACCTGGTATTGGCCGTGGTTATGTTTTTTGCGAAATGGAGAAGTTTATTCATAGTTTTGTCAGAGAAAGCCAAAATATACCACATTTTCATTCTCCTAAACTTTAATGCGTTACATACCCTCATTGGGGTGTCTATCGAGACACCAAAAATGACTGTCGGTTATATAGTCACGCCGTTGCAGCTTTTGAAAAATGGAATTGAGGTGTAGACAACGAAATTCGGAGTTTCTGCACAGAGCGTAGCTTCTTCTGCTCACACCACGTCTTGCCCCGGGGATATTGACTGGATCGAGTGGGGGCTCCACCCGACCCACCCTCCGCAAGTACTTGACGACATCTTTCGGTTTTCCGACGGCTTCAGCCATGGTTGCTGTATGCCCCAAAAGGTCAGCTCGAGCCCACCCCCAAGCTACCGGGCGAGGCTCCATGTCCTGATGTAGGGTGGCACCCTCCCTTGCCAGGGAGCCAGCGATTTCATTCTCCCTTAATCCACGGGGACTGGGGACCCACTGTAGGGTGATTTGGACGTGATCGGAGATGGCTTTAAAAGCCCTCCAGCTGGACTCCTTCATCCGATCACACGGCTGGAAGGCAGAACTGCGGAGGTGCTCCAGCGCCGACTTAGAGTCGGTGCATATCCTTAATTCCTCTCATAGAGGAACTTGGTTGTCCTGAAAAACCACGAGGGCTTTCAAAAGGACCGTCATTTCTTCACGGAAAAATGATTAGATCCTGCTCATCATCTCTAAGTAACCTCAAAACTCTTAAGCATAACTCTGGAAATACCATTTTGAATAACATCTCAAGAAAAATTTCACTACTTTTGCAGTCTGGCTGCGTTACAATAACATGGATCCCAAGTCACTGTGGCGTCTTGAACAATGAGTTAGCAGATGAAGAAACAGTCAAAGGAGGGAAGCTAGTAAAGGGGGAAGTCGGATGGCTGTTGGAAGTTGCCAAAGCTCGTATAATCAGAGAATGCCGTCAGAAGACTCGGTGCCAGAATGAAAGGATGAAGCTAACATAATTATGCAGATCACCAAGTATAGAAGAAATGGGAAGCTGGTTTGAGTAAGGATGTTATTACAGGCTTCAGACGCTTCAGGACGTGACACTCCACTGATTTTCAAGTGCATCGGCACAGGATTGATTTATTGGATGAATATAAATCCCGGGCATGTGGAGAATCTCCAGAGAAAGATGATGAAGGAGATGATTTAAATGATATGTTGTTTTAATATTTGCATTTGATACGGTGTTGTATCATCCATAGAGCACATACTAATTACATTATGGTATCATCTACCTTCCTCGTCCACTACTGTTGAAAGGATTGGGTATTTTTCTAATCGACCTGATGTACATGTCCGATATGAAAACAATTCATCATTTTGGACTCTTCGAATTTGCAGGGTATTAGCGGAGTATCCGAACGTGTCCTCAAAGCTGGCAAAATTCCCAATCCAACATCCAAGAGAGTTAAAGATGCCGCCGAAGGTCTGCTTTATTGCCTTATGGAACAAGTTGACGCTTTTCCTTCCCCCACTGGACCGGAGTCGACATGTTCTCTACTTAAAGAGGACACAATCATGAAGTATTGTTCTCGTTCCTCTCGAGAGGATGTTGTACACTTCAGGTACGTAGAAATTGTATTACCTATTTGTGTTTCTCTTTTTTGTTAATACGCTAAGTTTCCAAATATTGATGCACTTAGTTACTGATTTTGTTGACGATAAAGTACAGCACTAACAAATTTTGTTTTAGCACATACATCAAAGAACGTCAGATAGCAAGCTTTGGAGAAGTACCTGTTTATTGATTGAACAGTTTATATTCGCAAATAGCTACCAGAGAGATGTGTGAGAATATCAAGAGCACCATTGTTTTAGGTCTTAGTCGTGGTAATGATCTGATGTGAAATTTGAAAAATGGCAAAATCATTAGTGTCTGCAGGTGTAGTTAGATTCCTGTTTATTAGATGTTCTACAAAGTATGTGTGGTGTCCCACTCTCGCCAGAAAGGAAGTAGTCTGCTGAACGGTATTACGGTTGACCTCAGTCTACTTCCTTTGTTATGAGGTAAAGAGAGCATAGTTTTGTTCCAATAGTAATATTGCAGGGGCATAATCATTCTCACGTCTTAAAACATTTCAGAATTACTGAAATAATAAATCTTTCATGCGGTACTATATTTCTTTATCTGTTTTTTAATGTAAATATGGTCAACCGAGAAAGAAAACTCCTAGGGATCGAAGGACACCAAAGGACTGGAAGGTCTGTCTTTAAAGAAATATAGTTTAAAACTTCTGATGTTGTGAATCACAATTGGGATGCAGTATCACAATTAGTAAACTGTTTTACTACTTTTTTGATAAAATGTTTTGTAATTATAATATTTCTAGACCCGATCTTTTTTATATACAATTTCTGCTCAAATTTTGTACACAGTTCTATATATATTAATGGCAGACTATTAGAATAAAATGTTTCAGACTAATTTTAATTAATGTACAGACCTTACAGTGTTCTGTTGACCAGAGTATTTATTTCACTGACAACACCGAGAGACATCTAGGGTTATTAATTATCCACCTTTTGTCTGCCAGGTACTTCTGGGTAGAACCGGGCCTAATTGTCGGCCTGCTTGAGCAGCCCCTCGGCAACTCACAGGATTGTTTGCCTACAGTGACCGCCGTGATTCGTGGCCCCTTCGGTCGACACGCCTGGATCATGCAACTCAGGCATCTGCCTAGGGTGTCCGCACAGAAAGTCGGCGTAGCTGGAGAGACTAATACCAGCTCGTCCCAAGTGAGTTGGTTGTAGGTCTGTCTGAAGTGAATGTTCACACTTCTCCGGATTCATGAAAGAATGCTTGATTAGATATTTAGTATTATGTAACGATTAAAAAGTGTTAGCAAAATAGTTTTCCGATTTCCTATATTTTATCAGTTATGTACCATTAAATCTTTGTAGTTTCTAGAACCTCAGTTTTCCAAATTGTAGTTTCAGTAAGTAAAATCAGTGGCCCGCTGCAGCTACGCATGCAAGTGTTGTTACGAATAAAGCACAACGTGCTCAATTACTTAATCTTTCGGCGTGCGTTTAATTGCGGGCTCCGGCAGTCTCCGCTTGCTTGCAGAGTGAGAGAGAAAATCAATAGATCACTTGGCTGACTGTGCAGCCTTAAGCCAGGCTGTGTGTGAGTGAGTGAATCTAGTCTGGCTAGCTCGCGCTCTCTCTATCTCTCTGGCAGCAAACTGACCAATCAAACGACGTGTTATGGCGTTACGCGACCGACCTAGTTAGTAATCACGTAGCTTGCTTAATATAATAGATATAGATGCTGACGAACTACAGATTTTCAGTACTACAGTTCTTGGGAGTAACTGCAATTTTTGGAGGTATATGATATTTTTTCGATCGATTATTCTGATATATGAAACACAGTGTCTCCTTTTTCTCAAAAATTGATCGGTACGTTGAAAATCGATTATCGTATATACGACGCTTCATCAGTTGTGATTGTTGAAAGTTTAAATTAATGATGCGTGATCAGTATTACATACACCACTTACTATTCATTCAGGGTAGCACTGGAGGTCCTACAACACCGACTTGTGGCCCTGTCGGTACCAGTTACGTGTCTCGTCCTCGGCCCGCGGCTCCGCTTACCCCTTCCGATGAGATAGGTAAGGTGGACGAGCTTGAAGAGGAACATCGACCGACCTACTTCCCGGACACTATTGAGAAGATACCCAAAACAAGAGCGTAAGTGTTTATTGTAATTTATGCTATTCTTCTTTGGTGTATGTATGGATATGTAGTTGGCATTGTAACGTGTACCGACGCAAAATTATAAAGATAAAATATTATTATTCAAAACGTGCATATTTTCAGTTGATCACAACTTCGAATGAATGCTCAAACTATACCCGATTAGTTTGGCAAACAATAAAAATGAACATTACACCATATTATACACATTGCGGAATATTTACGACACGGGGAGACATCAGCCCGCTAATCGCGTACAGATTTCATTGGGTCAATGTAATGCTAAAATTGTTGCAGATATCCTAATTAAACTATTTGAAAGTAAGAATAAGGTGCGAGGTGGACCTTCGCAGTTTACATGAGTTCCCTTCAGAATATTTTATAAAATGGAAAACAAGTGCATGTTTTTCTTCTGGATCCGTAGGCTGGTTTCTGGTCGTGCCCAATACGCCCCAGGAACTCAATCATCAATTTTCTGCCTCTTGGCTCTTCCCGGCTCTTGATTACAGTTTAAACAAATTGGGCTTGCCGCTTTCCCTATTCTATGCAGGTACATATACTGCCTGATGATTGTAGATTTGCCTGTTCTAAATTGGTGGACTGTGATGCTTTCCTTTCTACTCGAGCTCGTTATTTTTTTGTTTTTGTAGGGCATCCTTCAAAGTGCTTCTGTACCAGTCTGAGTTCTTTCTTGATGTAGTCTCTCTTTCTTTGCCTGGATGCAAGTACTGACATGTGGCGTAATACCCACAGCCACTGCAGTTTGGATTTTGACACTACCGTTTTTGGCCAGTTCGTCCACCTCTTCGTTGCCTGCTAACCCAGTATGATGGCATCCACTGTAAATACCCTTTCTCTATCCACCATTTCCCTGACTTTTTTATTGCTTCTCGGCGTTCATTGACCTTTTGAATCTATTTCCTCATTGCAATATGATTTTGCCTTTTCGCGGTATCCGCTAGGTGTACTCTTCAAAGCAGCTTCTGTGATAATTTTGTTGAAATGTCTGACTCTGTCGTTAATGGAACCCGCGGTGATTGATTGCATGTTAGTTTCACTTACTGTATTTCTCTAAACTTTGTCCAATCAGCCTTTTTAAAACTCCATTTCGTCCGTCTGATCTCCTTCGGTACCTGCCATTCTTCGATTCTGTTCAGGATAGAAGGATGATTACTTCCCATGTCCGCTGAGACTTTCCATTTCATGCTGTTTGCTAAATCCGTTGAAGTTATGGTCATTTGGACTACCCCTCCTTCCCCGTGGCTCTGTTTATTCTGGTGGGTTGGCCTTCGTTTGCAGCGTATCTGTTCGTGATTATCCATTCTTCAATCTCTTGTCTGTCAGGTGACCTCGACCCCAGAATTGATAATGTGCATTGAAGTCTCCAACTTTGTTGTTGGGAGTCATTCCGGTCGAAAACCCTGTCTCATGTCAGTAGTATACTATACCTACGCTCTACCTCAGCAGTCATGCGTGACGAAGCCACCCCCACCCCCCTGACGCGCTGGAACACGTTTCGTGATGACTCACCCTTCGCTCTACCGCACCAGTCATGCGTGACGAAGGCTGCTCTATTGGTTAGTAGTAGTAGTAAGGAAGTATAAAAGTTTAAATAGCGCCTACCTTCTTCTTTTAACGGAACAGTATTCCGATCCTATGTTTGTAGATAAAATTA
>JAUYWV010122324.1:0-11661 GCA_032274565.1 Nematoplana nigrocapitula
AGTAAACCATTTTTTCTACCTGTACTTGCGATTTTCGCGGATATGCCATGTGTGACTTAAACAAATCGTCTCTATTCATTTATATCTCTATGGTGTAGAGTATTCCTGAATGCTTCACTCCCACTCCCCATATCCCAGTTTTGGACAAAGCAACCCCAATTTATTGTTATATAAATAGATAATATTACCTCTGTTATATCGAAGAAATCGACAACCTTGTTTTTCACCATAACTATGGCACACGCGAAACCAGATTTGAGCTTATCGTCCACTAAAGGAAAAAGGAAATAGACCATTACGCCAGGTAGATTTAACTTTTAAATACTGTAGGGCTTCCCTCGAAAGCATAGTTGATAAAATGAAAAGAAACACAGGTACCGCAGTGCTGTATATTGAAATGTGGACAAGTTTTCACATATCAGTTCTGCTTATTCATGTCAATAATATATGAATATTATGTCCATATTATTGACATGAATAGGTAGAGCTGATATGCAGCACTAAATTAGTATACAGCACTGCGGTACTTGTGTTTTTCCTATTAAATAACAGAAATAAATTTACTTCGACAAAAGTTTCTTTTCGATTAAACAACATAAATAAATTTATTGGAACAAAAGTTTTTTCTCAATTAACAGAAATTAATTATTGTAACAAAAGTTTCATTACAATTAGACAACAGAAACAAATTTACTTTATCATAATTTTAATTTACTCACTCGAAATACCTTCTGGGATAGCGGCCAACCCCCGAAAACGAAGTAGAGTCGGTCGGAGAAGGTTGAACCGCAACAGAACATTGCCCAGACCCACATCCCATATTCTGCATTTGTCTTCATTGTTGTTATAGTCTGTTTTGTTGGTCATAGCATATGCCTTCATTACCAGTTCGGCTTCCTGGAATATCTGAAAAGTGCACACATTTCCAACATGTAATATTACGTTAGATACATTAGGGCTTAAATGACAAATTATTAATCACATTTGATTGTAGCTCAGTGGATGATGTGTTATATCGTAAGGTCATGTGTTCGAGCCCCGCATAAATTATAAGAGCTATTGGTGGGCGCGCTTCATAAACTACTCACTGAGCGCTTTGAGGTGCTTAATGCATATAGAGTTATATAAAATTCGAATTAATAACTGATTACTAATCACAAATATTGGAAAATTAGCGGTTTTTAAGTTCATTGTACCCACACAGATTAACAATTAACTCCTGGGAATCCCTCTGTTTCACATTTCGGGGATACAATTTTTAAAATAATATTCGAGGTTTTATTTTAATTGTCATCACATATTAATTACTATTTACGTACCACATATGGAAGTTTTAAGTGGACATAGCGGGCCACTTCTTCCGCAACAGTCTGGTTTTGGGCTTCGGCAATTCGGCTATTGAATGTCTTCTCCATCCCAGCAAGTATAGCCGTGTGATGGCGCTCTGAATTCACCTCTTCTCTGAATCTATCGTTGTCAACAACCTATTAACATATAAAAGTATGTATTGTAGTACATAAATTTAGAAAGTTAGTAAACACAGGTTTCTGCATATAAGTATATTTGTCTACATTATCCAAACAAAGTAATAGGGTTTGAGCTCTTTTCTTGACAGATCATACAGAGAACGCTAGTTCATGAAAAGCACATTTTTGGAATCACGCTGACACTCATTCGGTAACTGTCAACTTTTATTCTTTAAAATTTTATTTCTTTCACGACGAAAACCTCAGAAAACACTAGTTTTTTGGTCGTTTTTACAGAATTTGCCTTCAGTTGTCTCGGCGTGCATATAATTCAATTCCTTTGTTCACGGATTAAAAACGGATTAAAATCTGTCTAGCGATGAAACACTGATTTGCATCCATAACTTCCTGTATGTGTATAGTATTTAGGTGCATACATATATTGGATATAATGAACGAACGCATAAATAATCAATTACTCGCATTAATTCAGAGTGTAACCTACGAGGTGCACCCATTACGCATTTATAACCATGAATTTCATAATAATAATAAAGAACCTCGCTAGATATATCAGGGTTTCCACGCTTTTGACCAAAATTTTTTTAGGAGATTTTTAATGACACTGTTAGATATTTTAAGGAGATTTTTAGGAGATTTTTTATGACATTTTCATCCTTTTGAATGATAGAAAAAATAAAATAACTAATTTTAATACACCGAGAAAAGCAACATACTGTGAAGCACTAAAAATATAATTAAATTTACTATATAATTATATTGACAATAAAAAACGCTAAAAACACAGTCAAGTGCGCAGCGCCGAATTTTTTTTTAAACATAGAAAAAAATATTTTACTAAAAAAATTATTTTACACTAAAAAATATTTTTTAGTATATTTTAGGAGGGTTTGGCACATTATGCCAAAAATTTAGGATATTTTTGGAGGTCTTCAAAGTTTTAGGATATTTTAGGAGAGTGGAAACCCTGATATATGTAATTATTATACGGAAACGTTAATGGGTTGTGTTATTATGCAACAAGCCTCCGATCTCTACGGCCTATAGGTAAACAATCTTTAGATTTGGGTAACTAAAAATGTCTATTACAAACATATATTCGTAACCAATAAAATTTCACAAATATATATAATACCTGTACATTTTCACGTTTGATTTGTCGCCTTTATACCCTTTAAAAACTGTAGTTTTTTAAATATAATTTCAATAAATAACTGTACTAAAATATGGCATCAAAATAATCGTCAATGAAGCAAGCAGCGTGTAACCCATGTAGTCAATTATATAGGTATAGGTTCAATTCAATTTACCAAATAAATTTCAATTTAATTTACTAACAGAAACGTCACAATTCAATTTAATTACTGTCTGTGTAGCTAAAAAGTTCTAAATATGTTTGTACTATACAGTATATTTAATACCTGTAGGAATGATGGGTCTCCAATGCTAGAAAGGTCCATGTGTTTGTTCATACCCATATCGCCATCACTAAAATTAGAACATGTACATAGTCCTTTTTAATACAAGTACGTAGTCCATTTCCAATAATCATGAATATGATATAATCGGATAGTATGATATCATTTAAATCTATAACATAGATAGTCTGTGTTCTCTCTAGAGAAAAGCAGGATAATAATACATGTCCGATAATACCTAATAGAAATGATAGATTGTCCGATCGACCTTTATGTATAACAATATATCCACATCAACACTGGACAATTCAATATTCATATAATAAATATTCACCTGTCTTCATCATTCAAATCTTTATCGAACTCCAGATCTGGATCCACCGATTTGTTCATCTCTTCTTCCAGCTTATCTTCATCTTCTTCATCTCTTTCCGAGTCTTCAGGTTCAGGCCTGTAAATATAAATGTCATTAATCATAATATATAGTCTTCGTAATCACTCATTCACTATAGAAAGCTTTTCGACCTACATATATTACCGTGTATGTATTACATGTTTCCTTATTAATATAATTTAATCTATTGTCTAATAATGCACCAATTGTGTACCAATCTAATAGAGCACAATTGTTATGTAATCGGGTTGTATATATTGCAAGTAATACATTGCATAAGAATCACCTGGATATGATGCCATTTGACCTACAATTATGATTGCATTATCTATTATTATAATTTCAGTTGAATGCGTTGAAATCAATTGAATTATACAGAATCAATTTCATGTATATTATACAAACCGAGAAGGGAGCACACGCCCCCCCCCTCCCCCCACCAGCTAGTCTCTTATATAATTGTTCTTGTCGAACTGTTGTATCAATACAACAGACTTTAATAGATAAAAATCTGTGGAGTACAATCCCGAATCTTGAATCTATCATCCAAAGCAGTTATACGGAAAAAACCCGATCTAAAGTATTAGTACATATCAAACGCAGAGTAAGCAAATGGAAATTAGTGCTATATAAATAAATAAATATTATTATTATTATTATTATTATTATTAATATACTTACGCAACGACCGTCACTTTCTTTATCCTTATAGGAGTGGAGCAGGGTACATTAGTTTTCTTCCCCTTCTTCGCAGCGGGAGCAGGCCTAAAATAACAGCAGAAAATGAATAGATAAAAAAGCTTACCATATAGCTTACATAGCGCGTACTAATAACGTCAAGAACCTTTATTTCTCTTTGACAGAAGTATTTGATAAATTTACTATTTTTTTATATTTATATTATATAAGTATTATTATTTTATTATTATTATTTTATATTTATTTTTATTTTACAAAGCAAGTATTTTATGTTGTAAAGCAAAGCAAGTATTTTATGTTGTTATGAGCAAGCACGTATTTTATGTTGTAAAGTCTCATATGATATGTCGTACCACAATAATCGTTTAATAAGTTCGAAAATATATAACAGAATATTACATTTATGGAAAGTAGGATTCAAAATGTCACTGAACTTACATATTTTCCAGTGTTTTACGAGGTCTGTGCTTTTGGCGCAATATGGTCAATGATGGTGTGGCCTCGAGGCGCATTCGGTGGTGCTTTATCTTCTGAATGAACTTTTGCTTCAAAAAAGACTAAAAAATTTAAAACATTATGAGGATTATACCAGTAATTAATAAACTATAGAATATAACTTTACTTATAAACATATACATCAACATAATACGTATAAGAATATAGTTATACAGAGTTTTGGAACAGATTTAAGTTTAATCATGCCTTTTGAAAAGATACTTTATGGGCGACTAATTAATTTCCTGGGCGAGTAGAAAAACTGAAGTACTTGCCCGGCATCAATTTTTTAACAATTTCAATGTTATTTTATCAGCTCTATATACAAAATGTCAACCTCTAAAATATTGTAGTTTGTTTGGAGTAAGGTGGTCACACACACAGACAAACGAGCTCACACTACGCTAATCTATTAATAAATAAATGTTATACTCACGAAATTATCCCCCTTAGAATTGTCCGCTAGAAATGGACATACCCTCAGAACTGCATTGCAAATATGCCCATATTTACCACCTAGTAGGCTAGAAATAAGATAAAACAAAAATAACTTATAATTTATACGATAGTGAAAAGTGAACATGTCAATAGTATGAAAGATAGATAAACCAGTGTTCCGCAACCTTTTATTCTTTGCCGGTCACAATTTTTTTAAACCTAATCAGCCAAATTGTAGCAATATTAGAGCAATCGGCCACTTTTTAATAATTGTCTAATGATATTTGAAATGTACAAAAATATTTAAAATAATAAACAACTCAAATAATACAACACAGCTAGTATATTAATCATATTCTCATTGGTCTCTGGAATTTCATTACATTGACAGAATTTTATAGCAATACCTAGTAGTCGGAGAGAGAAGAATATAATAAGAAGATGACGATAATAAGTAATAAAAGATATAACAATGCCCAACGATAACTCATGTCCATCCCTCACATCGGTCGGGCTGCACAACTGAACTGCTGCGGAAAATCCAATTTTTTTCCTTCATGAAAATAGCTACATATATTAAATAACAACAATTGGGCGAGTAGAAACACCTACAGTCTAATGAAAATCATAGAACAGGAATAAATTGCCATTTGAACCATGCAACCATACAAGTTAAATTATAACTCACGGATTCGATTTGTCGAGATATTTTAAAACATCCTGGAAAACGGCACTGATCAGCCCATTGATTTTCTGTGGCGTCGTCTTGTAACGTATGGCCCTTTCCTCTGAGTCAATTCCCTTCAGTTCGGCTTCCATTTCAGGGGGGATGTTTAGCACATAAAGTACAGGCCACACTCTGAAATAGTATTATTTTAATAAATATCAACGATTTCAAGGTTATGCTTTTAGATAGTTAACAACATAAAACAAACAAAGAAGTTTCCATATTTTCGGCCCCATTTGGAAAAGCCTTTATATTAACCCTTCGTAGATGTAGATTGTCAGTTACAAAAAAGATTGTAACAATAAAAAAATCCTTCCAGGAAAAGCTGCTTTTTTGGGTGCTCTTTTGATTGGTACCAAATTTTTTGAGATCGGACCAGCAGAACACTCACCAGAGCTATTTTAGTGGCTCTCGGGTGCACCCTGGTGTTATAAATGGTGTATCAACATTCTATATCATTCAATTTTGAATTTTCAAGAGCCTTATTATAATGGTTTATGGTCCTGGATGACTTTTTATAAATTTTATATTAACACTATAGTGATACAGCAGGATTCGCCTATATCGTATTCGCATATATCGTACATTTTGAAATGGTTCCTATCTTTTGCATATTAAAAAAATTAGGATATATCGTATTTTTTTTCTTGGCAAAAAGAATTAAGATATCGGCGAATCAACATTATTAACATTAATCAACGATCTGTAGCGAATTAACTGTATTAACATTCCAGGAAGTTCTATTAACTATTAGCACTAGGGAGTACGTAATGTGCACGGCTTAGTCCTGAAACAGACCGACCCCAGCCCCAAGCAAAGTGCCTGTTTAGGAATTACTCAATAAATCTACATCACCTAGCATCTTCTACAGCGTCTTCACCAACATCTACAGGATCCTGCTGTGGAAGAGGGTCTTGCGGTTGCACCGCTGAGGCTGAAGAGGCACTTGCACCGCTGGTTGAAGGGAGGCTAAAATGGTAAAGGAATTATAAATAATAATATTTATGTCTACTAAGTATACATAATCATTTGGATTTTTATGAATTATTTGTTTAAACAGAGTATTGAGAATAAATGTTTTGAATAAAGCACATAAATTTAAGTAATATAATTTCACGGATCAACCTCACCCCATTTCCGGTAGATAAAGGGTTAAATTATGCTGATCTTATTATTGTAGGATATTTTTAGGTGCAAAAAAACCACTGCCAAGAGATGGCAGTTGAAAAAACTGTAACCAAGACAAATTCAAAACTTGCCTTAACTCTTGTCCTGGCTTTAGGAAATAGAGTGGACTGTTACGAAATTCATTCAGCAGATCCTCATCATCCACCTCGTATCCTTCTTCTGTTACTATCTTCACACCTGCTTCAAATACCCCAAACAACTTAACGGAACCTTAAACGACAAAAATATAGGTTATATTACAGTAGGATCCGTCTAGTATTTACATATTTTCAACATACAGCATATTATTATATAGGATAGCTTATTCATTTACCTTTATTTAGTGCATCCTCAAAGCTGTTGATATTACTCAGCATTTTCTTCCTGCTACCATCAAACACATTAATCTTCAAAGGGTTCATAGCCAAAATAGCCAATATTTTCCCCTGACTTTCCGAGGTTTCCCATGATCACTAGTGAGAAAATCCCAGAAGTATGTATTAATTATTAAAATGCATTTATTATTTTCAGATTTTTTTAGATTTGTAATTAGGAGGGAGTTATTCACTGAAAATCCACTTTCAACAGATGCATTTCCATGAGATGGCACTAATGCGAGTTTGACAACAACCCATAATTCAGGAAAAGATTTTAATAGCTGAAACAAATCATCTAGCCGAATTGTTATATTTGCCTCAATGTGCTGCTTTATTTCAGGTGTTTTGAGAGCATTCCTAAACTGGGATTTTGCTTTTTATGCCTGTGAAAGTGTAAGGCGATTGGCATCTGTCAGATTAACTAGCAGATGATTGAACCGCTTTTCAGCTAAACTATAGTGCACCTCTTTTTAGGATTTTCTTCAATAGAGTTATGTAGAATTTCTAAGATTTTCTGAATTCTAACTTTGACAATTCCCCACGAGCAACACCAACCACTTTCTTCAATTCTACAGCAGCACCTATTTCAACATCAATTTCTCGAGCAGACTGAAGGTTCTCTTTGTCTTCCAGATCGATCTTCACCATCTTAGAAGCAGAAGTATCACTCTGAATGACCTGAGGTGATACAAACTTTAATATAAACCTACAAAAAGATTATCCAGAGACACAAAAAGATTGGAAATGGCGCTAGTGGACATGGTGCTTGAAATCTTACCAAAAATATTTCCAAAATGGTAGCAACATGGAGGAGAAACTTCAACTTTGCTTGCAAAAGTACGTCATCAAGGGAAGATTTAAGAGTAAAAAATGACCCAGTTTTGGTTAGGGTCCCTGATATCACTGTTTTTCTCAGTACGAAAATCATTATATACATTTAAAAATACAATACAGAATTATATAAGGTCAAACAAAATACAATTGAAATATTGAATTGATAACAAAACAAAAATGAAGTCCTTATAAATCAAAATAATACTTTATTTAAATGATATGCAGCATATTACATTTATGGAGGTACACACAGTCCATGAATAACTTTTACAGTGTACTTGTACTAGATAAAATGAGACTTTTAAGATTGTAAAATTAAAGGTTCCTGAATTGATATAATAGAAAATAACAAATTTGATTCTATAAAAATTGATGAATTAATGAAATAAAAACCTTGATCAATTAATTATTAAAGAGGCCATTTACTGCATTCTAGTACTTAAAATGTCAAAAAAAATCGCAGTGCCAATGAATTATAGGCTATGCTGCTCACATAGCCATGGAAGGTCGCCCTAACTCAATATGCCCATCTGACGTTTTGCCCCACCAGTTTTTATTAGCTTTCGCCGGCCCTGTTTAATTATAACATTTTTACATTTTACAAACTGATACCCCTGAATTATTAATGTACATTCAGGCATGATTTTTAATTGAGAGATTAATTTTTAAAATGCAGAAATAGATTTATGTATTATGGGATGTAATAGGGATTGTTCAATATTGCAATTGCATGCTTATTAAAACAATGAATATGATATACAAGAAAAGGATTGTACAAAGTAAAAGAATGTCATACTGAAAAAGAAACACAAATAAATTGCAATCCTTCACAAAGTCTAATAGGTATTGGAGGATGTGCTAACTCCATACCAGGCGAAATACAAATAGACTCAGGCTGCCTACGTACAATTTGATGGGAATTGACATGAGGGATATGGATAGTGTCAAGCCGATCACACAAAAACACCCACTCTCTATTCACAAATAAAACAAACTTGATAATTACAAAGATAGGATCACCGTCTTCATCCACAGCAGTGATCAAGACACTCCTACCTTTGTAGGAAAGTCCAATACGACTTAAAGACTTGGCTTGCATAATATCTCTGAAATGAAAATCAACCTTACCAAAAAATGCGGCAATTACAAGGCGCTCTTGATGTGAAAGTTGATAAATGGGAAATGGTTGAGATGAATGTACAGTAATATTGTCATTGGGTTCAAAATTTAATATACACGATGATAACTGGTATCTATGAGCTAAAGAAAATGGCATGTTTTTATATTGTCTTAAAACTCTGGCAGCTGACTTAAAAAATTGATGTAAAGATTCTGAACGCAAAGTCCAGAATTGGCGCAGAGAACCAAACAGTGCAATTAATTGGGGATAATGACTTACATAGTGCAACTTACACTTATGAGGAACAGTTGGTCCACAAATTTTTATAAGTAGTTCATGGTGTTCAATAATAAGAGATGTCAAATATTCAATAAGAGACATGTTAAAAGTATGGGAAAATACATAATAGATGATTTCACAATGCAATAAAAGTAATTTCCATACAGTATTGTCCGGTGAAATAAGATACCCAAAAATCAGCGGGAAATTTACAACGAGCTTAAACATTTGTGAGGCAGTAAATAAAAGCTTACCTTTCTTCAGGATAAGTGGTGTTATATATATTGGGCTAAAATCAAAACCAAAATCAACAATATGTTTGTTAATATCATCTAATGACAAAAAAGTATGCAGCATATTTATAACGCAAATTAGGACAGCATGGGAGACTCCTTCTAATAAATCATGAGAGATATCAGGAGTAACAAAATATGGTAACACTATATAATCAATATCTAAAAAAGGTGACATGTGTTTAACACCATTGCTGAGATTACAAGAATCATCAAAATAACCAGCAACAGTACGCAAATTGTAGGAATGATAGTTAAAATTATGTAAAATATCAGGAAATAAAATATCACAATATCGGCATATATAACCAGAAGAGAAACATGTTGACAAACCCAAAAGTCTATTTAATGATAAATTATCACCAGTTAAATACATAGCAATGACTGGCAAATTGATGGATTTGTATGTAAAATGGTCATAAAACAAATGATTTAATTCTGAAATAAGAGGTTGCAGAATAAATTTTGTACCATATTTTTGCACATTTGTCTCCTTTACAAGCAAAGCAATATTAATGCTCTTTGTTTTAGAAAGATATTGTGCATCTACATTTAATAAAGTATAATATACAGCAAAATTTTTATGTTTTTTACGACTTTGTCCAATTGGATTCACAACTTCAAATTCATCACTATATAGTGAGATATAAAGAGCTTTGTCGGCTAAAGATTTTACTTCATTTTCAAAATACTTGGATGAAAAAATTTGGCTATTCAAATCACCAGCTAAACATTTCTTATATACAAAATCATTGGATAACTGTGCTCTTAAAGAATTCACAATAGGTATATACTGTACTTTGACCGATGGATCATGTGGTGTTGAATATTCCTCTGGCTCTGAAAAATTATAATGATCAACTAAAATCTTATGAATATTACTATCAGAAAGTAAAGAGTCTAATCCTTGATCAAAAAAGGTAGACATATCTAAGAAAGCTTTCAATTGGTCTGCCAAACCACCATTCATTTTGGACAGTTCCTCGTGCATCAATTCTAAAAAGTTTTTAGAAAACTTATCTAAAATATTCTGAACTAGAAAAGTTATTTCCTTAGATGTGGAATCTGGCTGACAATGGATAGATTTCATATGAACAAATAAGGACACAATACTGCTGGATAGCTGGGATTGAAGTTCTGACATTGACATTGGCTGAGTAACTTCCTGTTGGGGTTGATCTTCTTGCAGACGATCTTGATCAACAGGTGCATCCTCAATAGCCACTTCAAAAGGAATGTTCTCCATAGGCAACTCATCATTCTCAACATCATGATGAACTGATGTGCAGTGTCGTTGCAAATGTTGTATGCGGGAATATGTTGATATACAAACAGGGCAAACAAACCTGAAATAATTATTTTAAATATTGTTATTAGGTCAGTCTTCATAAAACTCAAGTATACAATATTAATGTACAAATAGCTGCTGCCAATTGACCTCAGAAGATAGAATGCATACAAATCTAAGAATAACTATTCTTTCATTAGTGCATACTGATTAAAGTAAAGGGGCCGTGGCACAGTGGTAAGGGCGGCGTACTCGGGATCCAAAAACCTGGGTTCAAATCCCGCTCGGACCACTAAAAGTGTCAATGGTGTCGGTAAGGAAGGGCATCCTCGACAAAATGCGCATTGTGCTCCAAATAAATTCCTACCGTAAGGTGGGTCATGGACCAAACCCCGCCTGGCGGGGAAATTGGTCCACATTAATATAAAAGTGTAAAAAAAATTAAATGCGGAGGATATACTATAGGTACAACCCAGTGATTTACAGACACTGGACACTCCGTACCCAAGTCAGTCTGTACCATAGACTTTGAGTATAATAACTAGACGTAACACTCTTTTGTTAGTTTGTTTCATTTTCCTTACTTCTGGGTGTCTGGGTGGTAATAAATAATCATTTCTATTCATTTCAATGTAAATTTAAGTA
>JAUYWV010122335.1:0-11661 GCA_032274565.1 Nematoplana nigrocapitula
CAAGAAAAAAAAATAGGAGAATAGTTGAGGAATAGTTTGGAAAGGTTTGGTATGAGGAAAATTAAATGAAAGAAAAATCTGTGGGTGATATTTTCAAAAATCCTGATGGCTCAGAGCATACGTAGCTACTTGCACTAAATGACTAAAGAAAGTCATTGACCCAATTGTCAGTGCTTAGGGAAATGACACCATATGGCATATGGTGGTTGGAAGAGATTCTGATAAGTGATAGTAGTAATACAAATAGTTTAAAGCATAGTTAAAGCAACTTTTATAATGAAATAACAAGAGAAAATTTATTTAAAATTTTTTAAATATTTTTTAAACAGAAAAATTTGTAATTAATTTTAAAATTAGGAAATAATACCAGCTTAATTTATAAAAAAGTCAAAATAAACCTACTAGACAAAAATAATTGAATTAATTTAAAAGCACATATAGTACGTGCCGTTTTGCGCTGGTTGAGGCATGTCAAGAGGGTGGTGGAGTGACTGTAAACATATGTCAGCCTATAGTGTCCCCACGGGCACGACACGAATATACAGAGCCAAAGCGATGCGATGCGTTTGCGAAGAATTAGACTATAGTATATTCATCATGGATTTCCGATTATTCCCCGAAAGATGGTGGACACCTATAGCCTTCTCCACAAATTTATATTTTCCACCTTATTTGAACTCGTACGGAGATGTGTATGGTATCTTTGAAAATATATGGTCTAGGCGCATAGTTTTTTGTATTCAAATAATGTGCTATAGTGAGTGTCCTTTTGAGTAGTATGGTACGTTAATGAACCAGATGAGTAAACCACAAGATGGCGTCCTCCATTTTAAAGATGACGGCCTCTATGTTTAGAGATGGCGTTCTCCGTTCGGAAATGGTGGGTCTCTTATTTAAGATGGCGTCCATATCAAAGCGGATCGAATAGTAATAAAACTAAAACTCACATATCCCTTAGAATCCCAAACGTCTACAAATATATCCGTCATCTATAAACAAAACTCAAATTTTACCCCTTCCCCATTCATTCACTGGTGCTG
This sequence comes from Nematoplana nigrocapitula, assembly GCA_032274565.1. Lineage (NCBI taxonomy): Eukaryota > Metazoa > Platyhelminthes > Proseriata > Nematoplanidae > Nematoplana > Nematoplana nigrocapitula. The sequence continues at coordinate 1,041 of JAUYWV010122335.1, forward strand.
TCTGTTGCCTCCTCGTCTATAAACAAAGCTCAAAGTCGACACGCCTCCTCATTCAATTTCTTGTGAAGTCTTCTGTGTGTATTCTAACCATTCTCTCAAGCAACCTTGTGTCAAGCAAGACACTGTGTATATCCACCCTACGTATTAAGCACTTGGAATCTGTTACCCGTACCAACTGTCTCAACCACGCTGGTGAGATCGATTTCAACAAATTTGGAATCCGGAGAGGTGCTGGACTGGAGTCCGTGTCGGAATATTTCATCGATTCAGTTATGGTGTGCCGACCACTATCATAATGATTACAACAAAGTTGACTTCAACGTCTTTATGAATATAGCTATAAATGTTGTTATTTTATTTCGACATTTAATTTTATTTTTTAGTTATTCAATTAAATAATTTACAAATGTATATCTAGAAAAGATAAACTGCAATAGAGAATACATATTAAACTTAAAATAGGATTATATCAAAAACATTGTAGAACGATTGGCTTTCGAAAAGAATCACAATGCTTCTAATTTGCTGAGTAATGCTACTAACTTTGTCCTCGCTTCCGAAATTTTACAAAATTGTATTAATAATCTTTTTATTATGATAAGTCACTGTTTTATCTACCCACTCCTTGTCTCCAACTATAAGACAATAGCAATTGTATTTGCGTTTAAACTTCAGAAGAAATCCCAAATTTATAAATATTGGATTAAATAGAATAGTAATTGATTATTCTTATTGAAAAAACTATCAGGGTTTTTCTCACTTTGTTTACAAAGCGCTCAGCGATTGGAAGTGGTGTGATGTTTATAATATATATGAGTAGGCTACTGAGAATGTTTAGTTCCCAAGACGTTTTTGTGAAGAGATTTTTGCTTCTCCAGAACTTTTTGATTCATATTTAAAGGTAATATTCGATTTCCTTTTATACACCGGGTGTAAAACATTTATTCCCTAAGAGTAAACGTTAATAAATATGTTTGCAGTAAACCTTTTGAAACGAAATTTTGGCGATTGATGGCTAACAATTATAAGTTATATTGACAAATGATTGAATCAATATGTTGTGATGTACTTCTATTTAATGAAAAATATTTAAAATTTAAATGCTTACCTATGCAATAAACATTTCAATAACAGCAGTTATATCATTGTCGTTCTTGTGTAATTCGTTTGATTGCATTATGAAATTAAAATTGCCAGACCCTAATCATCGGCTAAAAATTGTAAAAATTTCATATGGTAGTTTTCAAATTCCGAGAGTAAAAGCTAGAACGTTCAACAATGGTGAGCTGGCTCCAATTTGTACAGAGGAAAACGTGCGCGATTTGATAAAGAAATTTGAAAAGCATAAAATATTGTTGGTCGACCTGTATCAGTATGCTTTGATGGAAATATGATGAGAGTCCTGAATGAGCTCCGTGGAAATCAGCAGTCTCTTCGTGACGTCAATTTTACTTTTCACACACTTCCATATTTCTTTAAAGTCACGGGACTTACTTTATAGTTCGTGTTGAATCTTGCTTTCGGATGATCGAGAATATTCCAAATGATATGACTCAAATCATTTCTAGCGATGAAGCTACATTTCGGACAGACGGCTGTGTCAATACACTCAACTGCAGAATCTGGTCTTCTGATCGACCTGACAATTTTGTTCATGGTGCAGCGCAAAATACTGACAAATGTCACGTTTATGGTCTCTACTTCTTTCCAAGTACAGTAATCAGTGACGCATACCGCGATGTATGTTCTTTACTGAATGACGAAATGATGATTACAATGAACAAGTTTTCTTTATACAAAATGACACGTCTGTCCTAGCACGACGCCTTCTGGAGGACGAGTTTGGATATGATCATATGATAGGAAAGGTTTTCGGAATTAACTGGCCGGCATGTTCATCTGATTTGAATCCCCTGGATTCTTTTCTTCGGGGTACGTTCGTGAAAATGTGTACAAATATTAGAAGGCATTCCACACAACCAATGAGTTTGGACAGGCAATCATTGACCCCTTCAACGATCGACAAAATGACAAATGTCACTTTATTTAGTCACTGCCTCAGAATAAATCAATCCTACCGACACCGTTTCTCTGCCATTATTATACATAGCTGAATGATTGAATATCAACGGAGTAAACATATTTTTATTTTAAACTATTATTGCAAAACCAAGTACATACAATGATAGGTCGATGTCAACACTGCTTGACGACAATAGTAGTAACCGATGTATAAATATCTAAATAGCTAAAAATACATTATATAAGGTTAGTAAAACTTTTCATATGTCGGTAACGTTTGTTTCATGAACTCACTCGCTCGTCATCAAACGTCACCTCTAAATAAATACAGTATCATTTTCTAACCTTACAAAAATTACTAAATAATGTTTTAATTTGGGTTTTAAAATGATATCATTTAAATGGTGCCTATAGTACATTTGCGATACAGGATTGTAGTCGATTCCTAAGATGTTCCTCCACCTGGCGAATCTTTTCTGGCGGCATTTCTGCATTTCTTGGCGTATATAGCAGCCTTTAATCGTTCTTGATCGATTTTTGTATGTCTTAGTTAGCTTTTAAGTAGCCTCCAAGAAAACAATCATATGGGCGAGATCAGGCGACCGTGCAAACCATCCAGTATCACTACGTATGGAATTCAAGTGTCCAGGAAACATTTCTTTAAAAACTTACATTGATTTTCTCACTGTTGAAATCACACATTCCACTTTTGCAGGTCTCTGAATTTTGGCTTTAGAAAGTTCTGTAGCATCTCCACATATCGATCGGACGTTATACGATGATTATACAGATGTTTTTCTTGAACCTGCTTATTAATTTGTTTTCGCTCAAGCGTCTTGAGATCTGATTGTGAAATTCTTCTGTCTGCTCGATCAGACAATTCCAAGGCAGAATCATAATTACTGGCAGAACTTCTTTGAGACTGCAAAACACACTGGCATTAATATTTTCTGGTGTTCGAACACTCCGAGGTCTTCCAGGTAGTTTTCCTTTTAGCACTGAGTCGGTGGTTATTTCGACTTAGCTTGAAGTGAATGCGAAAAGCTCTCGTCGGCGCAATCACGATTTCACCATTCTTTATAAACATCTCATCACCAAACATGCCGTGTGCACCAGTCCAAATGATGATGTGTGCCTAAAAGGAAAAACGAAAATAATACTTTTAAACAATAAAGAAAGAGAAAAACATTAAAAGCATAATTATAGTTAAAACGGTAACACATTAGCTCTATGAACACACCGTTATACCTCCTGCCAAACTTCACTAGCCTTACATTAGTTGGATTGTAAAATATGGGAGGCCTTTCTGTCGGACCATGTATTACGTTATTAATGAAAATTTCGCATTTTTTGTATTTAGCTATTTGATTACTTGGTGGTTCATTTTTGTGAATGACGATTTTGTTTCTGCGTTTTTTATAATAATCGGCGGTTTGTAATTGCCCTAATACCGAGTGGTAGATGTGCACTGGGGATTCGATACGATATTACGATAGTTAGTGATCTGAATTGCAATAACAGTAATGAATGGTTTAAAAAATTTATTCTACCACGACTGTTGTCTCTACTGCTTGTATTTTAATGTTGTATAAATAATCGTATACCCCTAAATAATTTTAAAATTTAGCTTGTAAGCCAATCAGCTATAGGGGTATAAATAATCGTATACCCCTGCCAGAAATCATTTCTACACTTATGAATAACTGAATATGGCTAATTCCAAGATCTCAAAAAAAATAAGACGCAGGCGCGGTTCCAGAAAATTTGTCAGGGGGCACAACATGAAGAGGCGTAATTTTTTATAGAGGGCACAATTCTATATCATAATTTTAGGATCAGACCGATGAAACGTATATGTCTAAGATTTTTAAAGGGCGTAAGTTTTTTTATACATAAACTGGATAATAATATTTTCCTAGTTCTATTGAATGTAGAACAAGATTTATTTAAAAAATATATTGATATATATAAGTTTATTGATAGCTATAAGACACATAGAAAAGTATATATTTAGAAAATATTTTACAACGTGAAGAATGCTATGACATAGGTATAGTAGATAGTAAGTTGAGGACTGCATGAATTAGGTAGAAAAAGTGCAAGAAGGAGGAAGTGTCTGGAATTGCAAAACGATTACAAAAAAATCTGGAAAGATGCTAATTGCACAAATATGGCATAATTTAACTAGCTTACCTGACCCTGATGCCGGTATTCTTCACTGCTTCAAGTTTATCCAAAAATCTGTTTTATTGTTTCCACTTGTAATTGTTATTCTTTAAAATAGACTTGTTTTACACTTTATCTTTATTTTTCGGTCTTAATTCATGCGTTCTCAGGTGTTTGGGCGTGGTAGAATACCGTCATACGATAGCTAGGTCGGGGACAATAGATATTTTGTCAACTCATTTGAATTTATAGATCCCTCAGCCTGCGGCTTCGGGATCAATATATTCAAAATCGTTGTCAAATATTCATTGACCCCTACTAGCTATCGTATAACTCTATATTCTAACACATTAACTCTACTATCCTATTCAAAATTGCAGCTATCAAAGATATCGTAATACTTAAATCAATACAGTGTATTTAAAAACAATTATTTATTAAAATTTAATCAATATTAATGAATTTGCCTGGGAGGTATCAATTAGATCTAATATATCTCGCCTGGATATGATTCAACTAACAAGTTAAATAACAAATTATCGTCAGTGCAACATAAAAACATAGGATACGTAGGCATTCTTACATTTTGTAGTAATTATTGATGGTAACATTCTGTGCCCGTTGGATAATGACAGGACCATTTCTTGGAACATCATCGACAATGCTTTCCGGAATCTTTGAAAAACAATCGTCAATGACGGACAGTGGTAACTCAGGCCAATCATTATCACCTGTCGTAGATGTTGACGGTAATACAGTATTAGAAGTGGAAGCGCTTGAACATCCCAAAGAACTGCTTAAATAATCGCTCATTTCAGATCTTCTCTTTTCTCCGACTCTTTTGTAAATGCGAAAATAAATTTCGACAAATAATTTTTTCCTATAGGTCGGTTTTTATACCATGTGTTTTCCGTTGTTAAAAATGATGATTTCAGACGCTGCCATAATCTATCACATTTAGGATTCAGCTTCGATAGGTACATTTCAAACAAAGAAACAGGACATTTAATTAACGGCCAAGTACGCTACAATTCTATTGCATACATTCTGCCACCAACACTATGTTCGACGTCGTTTTCCCTGTGATTTTTTTGAAGTTCATCAGTCGCTTTTCTTACACATTTCCTTCCATTAGATCCAGTTTCAGTAATAAAATCAGATTTCTTCATGAGGCATTGAGGGCATTGTTTTCATTACCCCGACGACAAAAATAAAACTGAATAAAAAACAAACTAGATATTGTAATTGAACTGGTGTTAATATGTCCAATGTTTCGGTGATTTTCACAATGTCTTTGGCATATATAGGTGGATAATGAGTCACAAATCCAAGAATTTTGCCTTTCAGCTTCTTCATAACGCTAGCATAAATTTCGGAACTTTTCTTAAATTGTTCGCCGCTTACAGTGTCGATGTTGATATGGACATTTTCTTTATAATGGCGCTTAATGCCGTATCGGATGCCATCAAGGGTGGATTTCTTGAGATTTCTAATAGATGCATAAAAATATGTTAGTGAATCGTCTAACTCAATCATCCTTTCCGGCGTGTTAATGTCGCTCAATAAAGACAAATCTCTGTTGCTTTTATCCAAAAATACTTTCAACATATTACAAGCATATTTTGTTTGTCTATCCGTGGATTTAGCAAATTTATTTTCTCTAAGAGCAGTAATATCATCAACAGATGCTATAACAATGTTTCTTGAGCAATTCATTTCTAAATTTGAATTAGAACTAGAAGTGGTTGTTAAAAAACAATTTTTAAATAATTTTCGAAAATATTGATTCAAAAGTGGTAGAATACAGTTATATGATAGCTACGAGGGATTAATGAATATTTTGATAACGAAATTGATTTTATTGTTTCCCGAACAATAAAATCAATTTCGTTATCAAAATATTCATTAATCCCTCGTAGCTATCGTATAACTGTATATTGTATATATTTTAATAAAATACCTGATATTTTTAAATAATAAAAAAGGATAATGAAGTATAATTAAAATGACATATTAAAAACGATTTTTATTATTTTATATTAATTTCAATTATGACCTATAATTCTGGATAAAATGAAATAAACCTGAAATTAAAATATTATGTATTTTTATAATTTAATATTTAACATGTAGAGCGCTATACTATCATTGATTTTAAGCTCATTTGAGATAAATGCAACTGTAGTTGTCTATCGAATTTTTTCATCATGATACTCTTCCAAGCTTACATCCCACACAGAACAGGTAGCGATGGGCACAATGTAATTATTTTTTACATCCAGATAGAACATGTTCAAAATTGGACGAGAAAAGGTTTGTACTACTTTGTCGCACAACTCGGGTTGGGTGGAAAATCATATAGTGTGGACCCACTCTAACGTGAAAAACTGAGCTGCCCACCAGCTCGCACCCAAGCGGAACGCCAACTTTCTACAGCATTATGGGCCTCGGAAGGGTGATCGCAATTTAACCAGAAGGCCTTATTCTTTCAGATTACCATACACATGGGGAAGCCTATATACTGTATAACCAATATGTATCGTAACGTCATGTATTCGCATCACTTCTTAGGGTGACCCCGAGGACACCTTGTGATTTGAAGTACTGGAGGTTCACAACGTGCCTCCCCCCAAAGGAGTTACCAATAGGACACGTTTTGGTGATTTGACCTCACTATATCACCATGCCGAGCAAATGGCTACACGTTTCTGCCCGTGATTGTTACGCGACAATATGACTGATCGGCTCGCAGTCATGGACCAGAGATGTGGGCTGATGACAAATGTATCTCTTTTCAGGCCGCCCTCCTCACGTCAACTCAGCCAGCTGAACATCTCGCCGGGAGGCTTCATCAACTCATCCAATAGTCATCCATCGATCCAAAATGCCCTGACGGCGGACCGCCAGTGGGGGGCCAACTCTCCCGCCTCCAGATAGTAAGTGCTCTTCTCTGCATCTTCGACATGCAACTACCATCTTCTTGCATACCGGTGCTGTCTCTATATTGCCCTTACCTATACGGAGCCTTATGAACTCTATATCACTTGCAGTGTTCTTCTTCTCTCGTTCTTTCGCTTTCTTATCCTTCATCCATTCTCCTCCGTATATTCTACTGATCCTCTGATTGGTCCGCTCTTTCTTCTTCCCTTTCAATTTAAATTTGATCCTTGCCTTATCCACATCTAACTTCCAATCGACTCTTTATTGTCTTCCCTGCTTCGCCAACTACTTGCTTCATCTATGCGTCATAACCTTTTTCATTATCTCCATTATTTCATGTTCTGTTTGGTTTACCAGCCGTTAAATTCCGGGGGCCGCCCGAGCAGCCCAACCGCGAAGATAAAGTCTCTGAGCCGAAGGAGTTTCCGTGCAGAACCGCCAGGCTGGCATCTTGGTCCGGCTAAGGCGCGGCAGTACAGAAGGAGGTTGTGAAAACGGCCCTTGACCGAGGTCATGTCTACGGGGCATCGGAGTTGGTCACCTTGGGCGCCAGCCTTAGCCAGGGTATCGGCGTGTTCGTTGCCCCGGATGCCGCAGTGGCTGGGGATCCACTGTAGAGTGAAATGACGGTCGATCCCGAAGTGATTAATAGCGTTCCAAAACATCCTTTATCGTCTGGTATCTGGGGGCTCCGCTCGCGTTCTTCAGCTTCTTCAGCGCTGATCTGGAGTCTGCCCAGATCCGGATTTCCGCTCGGATAGAGGATGTAACGTTCTTGTACACCTCGTTCTATAGTACACTTTTGTTTTCAGATTTCTGTATTTGTCTCTGCCGTCTGGTTTGTCCACCTACACTTGACGTATCTTGCAATCCGATTTTGACTAGATTTGATATCTAGGCTCGTTCTCCTTCTGATCTGTCATCGCACCCTCCTCGTTCACTTACAGTCCTGAGTGACCCAGGATCTTTTGAAAATGAGCCGCTGTCGGCGAGAATCAGTACGACTGATTGGGAGTATGTGCAGATCGCGAGTCTCGTCAGGTTTTCACTCGTCATGATATCACTTTCTAGGAGGGTGGTCACACCTGCTTTGAGTGACCAACGATTTCTATATATATGGCGATTGAGGGTCTGCAACCCCATGCAGCCGCCTTCTCGCGGCGGATGTGTCCTTATCCGGCAGGCAAAGTGGTGCGTTTCCTAGGACTTCTTATGGTTTCTCTCTCTTTAATCTATCCTGTCTCTTTACTTTTTACTCTCTTCCCCCTCTCTCTTTTATCAGTCTCTTCTGAGGCATAGCTGACGCCATACTTAACTAAGAATGACAACGAGCGCCTGCGTCAGTTGTTGACACGTACCAGCACGGCGTAGCACGTCATCTAATGTTGTCTTGCATTGACCTTGGTTGATGACCTACTCGGCTCTTGTTTTTTACTGTCTGGTTGTCTACCTTATTGCGTACACGAGGACCGAATATACACAAGGAAAACCTGTAGTGAACGTGTTTCCACTCCTAAGACATCGTGTTGCCAGAAAGTACTTTTATTTTGAGTCGATTGCCATACCCAGATAGAGACGATAGTGGTGAACATCTCCTACAAAAAGGGTTAGGGTTATATGTTCCCGTTTTTTGTTAGATCTATTTTAGATCACAATTTGCCTCTCTTCAACAGAACGGATTTTATAGGCTACAAATCATATTGAACTTGATCTCTCGACTTTAGATTCCCATTTCTCAGATTATCTCCCCTTTGCTCAACTCCTCATTGTTTCAAGCCACCCCCCCCCCCACCCCCGGTCTCCCACTTCATTTCTTCCCCAAAGCGAAGGTGGAGGGGGCAAGGCTTGGAAACAGCACGAGTCAATTAGCACAGATTTTCGACTGTATTAGGTAGGGCACACCGAAGAAGTCCCCAGGAATTCCTCCTATCTCTCAGTGGGCACGAATGCAGCGTTCTCGATGCCTTTTCTCCCTTTGTATTTTACTTCTTTCTGTCTGTCTTGGTGACTGGCTGGCCTATTGATCGTATTTTTGGAGAGGTAGAAATGTCGTCGTTCAAAAAATACAGCCGACAAGATCTTTTCTGTGATATACCGTGAGCAGCTCTTTGATTTTTGTGCTCATCTTCAGGTTTTCCACGAACTCTCGCTGTCTTTCCCGCTTTATCAGACTTATCTTTGTCATTAAATTTCTGCATTATATTGATAGAGTAGACACATCCAACACAGAAAACTATGGTGTTTCCAGAAGTCACAAGTGTCCCTCTGCATTGATTGATTGTCACACAGCCCAGCGTCGAGTAGCAAATAAGTCAACTAAAATCTTACACTTAGAGAGTGAATACTGTCTATCGGTGGTATTCAGACCCGGTGCTATCTCAGTCGTTTGAAACTGGTAATTGCACGAATTTGCTATCCGTGTCACTTTAAACTCGTCTGTGGCGAGTGAAGCGAGCCTGAAGCTTAGGACGGCCGAGCTTCAAATAGTCGTGCGTGTAAACTGAACTAAATTCGGGACAGGAGATTCAAGAAGTCGAACCTGCGAACTAATCTAAATCCAGGACATATGCGATTATAAAGTCGAGCCTGTGAACCAAACTAAATCCAGGTGCAACACAGGCGGCTCTGGAAGACGCAACGGAATTGGGGACAAACCACCTACACATCAGACTTGTCAGCCAGGCAAGCCCTGCTGCAGGGGCCGCATTCTGAAAACACCCAAAAGGCGAGAAAAATATGGTAGTAGCTGTGCCACAACCTTCAAGAATGCAACAACAACACCCGGATGGTTTGGGTCCCAGGCCACGCAAACATCGATGGCACCGAAGCGGGAGATCGAGCCGCCAACGAAGATCGCACACTGATCAATCCCAATCCAACATCACAGTTGGCATGGCAATGGCCAAAAGCGTCAGAAAACGACACTGCCGAAGTAAATGGGCTTCTGATTACAACACAAAAGTTGGTGCCAACCACAAACAACATAAGGCTACTGGGAAGAACTCCATCAGATGCAACCCAACCTGATCCAAACGGGAGAAAACGGCCTTACAACAACTCCGAACCAACCACTCCATTCATTCGTCGCACCATGTCCCGACGTGGGAAACACCCCACCGGACTGTGCGACATCTGTGGAGTGACGGAAGATGCCACATACTTCATTACTGATGCGTACTGTATACTCTTGAACTGGGTCCAAACCCTGACATCAATGTCCTCCAAAGTGATCCCGATGCGGTGGTGAGATTTCTTCGTCGGACCGGGCGGCAAATACGCCCTGATATGGAGGAGCCTCCAAAACTCCGCCAAGAATGACAACTGAACTAAGTGTAAGACACCGCAACTTCCAAGAGTCGAGCCTGTGAACCAAATTAAATGCAGGAAATCGGTGATTCAAAAAAATAAACCGGGACAACTAATCTATATGATCTATATTATCCTAACATGTATTAATTATACTCTTTGAGGGTGAATAGTATAGTAACCTTCT
>JAUYWV010122346.1:0-11661 GCA_032274565.1 Nematoplana nigrocapitula
TGGCTTTGTGGATGGGTGAGTTGCATCATTGCGGTCAAGTGTGGATGGTCTGTTGTAGGTATTTGTTGTGGTATTTGTGCTTGGTTTGTTTCTTCTAGCTAGACTTTGAGCGGTAACAATTATAGAGCAAAGCCAGCAAGGCGGAAGGCTCTTTTGGATTGGATTGGATTAAACGAACCAAACTCGTCAGTGCCTCTGATCTTATTTCGTTATCTTCTCACATGTTTTCGCTGATCGATACTGTGTCATAATTTGTCATTTTAATTTTAATGTTTATTAATGCAGATGCAGTCTTTTATCATTATATATTATACTCTGTCTGATGATGCCATTTCAAGTGATGAAACCGGTTACAATAAATAAAACAGCTAATAAGACTTTTCATCAATGACATTCAAAAGAACTGTCATCTAAATTCATTTTTATTTGTACTTCAATTGGTTTTTCTGATCTTTCACATGTTTCCTTCTCTTCTGTAGGCCGTCTATATGGAACACAACGTTTTCTGCAAATTGGTTAAATATTTTCTAAGTTTTTTGCCGAACTCGCATATGTCCCATGACACTTGTGATGAAGTTTATCTGATATAATCTCTAAGTACAGATGAAAGGATGTGATCAGTATTTTTCTCTTTTCTTTTTCTAAATCCAGAATATAAAAGATCAAAATAATTACACTTCTGTCCTGCCAAAAGCTAAAAAATGCTCGCAGTAACTGTTAGGAAGAATACAATCGATATTTTCTATCGAGAAAAGTAATTGGCCTAAACTAATGCCGCTCGTGATCAGTCAAAGAGGCAGAGAGTAAGCGGCTAGAAGTTGACCTGGTTTTGTTTTACAACTGTCCATTTATTCTGCAGTATATGTCTCTTTTCTATGCTCTGGAGAAAGCGTGATTAGACTTGCATGAGAATTTAGTAATTACGTAACCATTTTGAGTCAATTTCAATTATTGTATATACTGCACATACAATCCCTAACGTGTCCGAACTAGTTATTTAAAGTAATATGATTAGGCATGCAACATCGCTCAGCAACTCATGCATAAGTAAGCGGAACCTTTGTAGTGTGCGCATAAAATAACTTCAAAGACAGATACAGCCGACGCCAGACAAAGCCATTTAATAATAATTATATTTCTGTGAAATGCTTTCTGAGTGGAAAAAATTTCATGTCACTATTTTTGGCAGATAAATCAGTGCGTCTATTTAGAGAGCATCCTCTAGTAAACTCTATCGAGTGCCAAGGGCGTTAACATAGTATCCTCAATCTACATAATCGTAATATGACAAATCTTCTTAGAGAATGAACATACAGTATATACATGGATTATGGATATTGAAATTGATTGGAATACGAAACAATGTAGTACTATCCAACTCAATAAAATGTTTGATAGGGAATACAAATGCCTCATTCTTATAGTAGGCGATGCCGCAATTCTATATCAATCAATATACTATACATAACAAGATGAAGCTCATGATGAACGTTTTTAAACCAATGCTGGGGGAACTTCAACTAGCCTTTGAGGATGTTAGACGTTCACGCAAATTTTCAGAAGTTCGATTTCCGCCCCATCAATGATTTAAAAGACTCCAACTGTTAATTAATATCCTTGATCACCTCATTCTTTTTTAACCCTATCCTACCCGGGGGGGGGGGGAGGCGAATCGGCCCGCGCTCTTTTGTTTTTACTGGCGTTTTTTAAATAAAAGACGCAGCAACATGATGTTCAGGGACTTTTTATATATTATGTTCCGCAACTATTAAAACCATTTTTAAGAAATTTCGTTAACAGATGATACCAGTTTAAATAAACATATTTGTATCTTTTGGATCATATATGGATACCAAAATTCAGAATAATATAAACATAATGATATATATATATATATAGATTTATAAATATATAATAAATAGTACTATAAATAAATAGGATATATGAATTGGAATATACACAAGATAAAATGAACATTTCGAGCACAAAAATAAAGCAAATTTTATAAGAATAGGAGATATCAATTGTGAAATGACATAGCACGATAATAGACGAATGTCAAGTGGTTATGTTAGAACGCTAAGACGACTCTGTCATCGAACTGATGCAACTGCCTTACGTTTGTACACTTAGGACAGCCACTGTCAACGATCATACCCTGCATACAAAATTCCAAGGCTCTATCTAAACAGGGGAATGAAATATAAGGCGCGGGCCAATTCGCCACCCCCCACCCGGTCTCTGAGTGCGTCAAATAGCCCGGGTAGGATAGGGTTAAAGGGCCGTCAGCACAATGTAAAAGTCCGCCAATGTTCCTCCTTGTCAATCGCGGGGTGTGGCGTTCAGATTTATATGGTTTAACATATTTGAAACTTATTATTATGAATCCGTATAATAGTTGACATCAGTTTGGATAAAATCTGAATTATTGGCGTGCTACTCAACTTTCTTGTCACAGCTGTAGTTCTGAAGAACGCTGTCAATGTGGCAGACTAAACTTTCTGTTGGCACAATTCACTACACACGGAAGTATTTTGTGTATTGTTTTGGATTATATACAGTGTAAAGGCGGAGTGTGCGGAATTGCTATGCTAATCGCTATTGACCTGCTTACAAACATGTGTTGCGGAAAAAGTATTAGATTTTTATTTTGTTCAAAGCGTCCAGAAAATATTCACAAGGCTGTATGTACTGTACAATCTCGCTTCCACCCAAAGAACATTAAGTATATTAAGCGTGGATTTCACGTGAGAAAACTCATATAACGCGTCTTATACTGCTGCAGACTTTAACCCACGATTTCTGCATTGTCCACTGTCCTATAGACGATTTAGCTATTAGCAGGAAATTCTAATTATTACATAACTGGGATATCTCAGTAGTTGGTGGAGGGCACTGCAATTATACGTACGCAATTTCCACAATTCACATGTCTGCATGAGCATTAGGCGAAGCCTGCACTGAAATAAAGATGTGCAGATCAACACACAAGTATGTGTAATTCCGTCATTGCAAGTGAAATATCTTTGTTTACTTTCCGAGCTAGCAGATGCATTTGATATTGTTTCTATACGCAGAACATTTGTGTAAGTGGAACGTTTCAGATCAGTGTAAAATCAAATAAAATCAACTTATAAAATGCGACTTTATTCTAAACCGGTTTTGTGGGCAACCCTTTTTTCCACAGAATATCAGCAAGACTATAATATAAAGTATGTAAATAGAATAGTTCTAAAACAAGATGATGTAAGATTGATGTAGTAAAAGCATTAAAACGTATTACAGTAAAATGATCATCATTCTAAACGAAGTTGCCTATTTAAGATAGGGTTGGCTTATTTAATGTGTAATGCCTTTTATTCTATGCATGCAATGTAAAAAAGTATGAACGATTTGATCAATTTTTTAAAAAATAGTTTGATGAATCTAAAATAAGTTGCCTTTTCCATAATTTAAAATCCTAATGGAAGTATCGGTAGCTAATCGAAGATTTAAGGGTAGAATGATGATTTTTCTTTTTCTTTGACTTACACAGAAATTCGGCTTGTGACGAAGTAGAACAAATACAATGGTTGATATTTCGTTTTTGAAAGATTGAATGAAAGAAGTGTTATAAGGCAATTTGTAAAATTCGTTTTCCATTTCTGCAATAACATTGATTAGATCAACCTTATACGGAATAATATGATAATTTACACCGCTGATATTCTGTTAAAGAAGGGTCGCCTTCGAAACTGGTTCAGAATAAAGTCGCATTTTAAAAGTTGATCTTGTTTTATTTTACATTAATATGGACCGGTAAATCATCGCGTCCAGGCGGGAAATAGTCCTCTTACTCAAAACTATTTTATTAATGTTTTCAATCAGACAAAACTACTACGATACCGGACAAAGAAAAGATATCGTCATCTACAGCACCTTCCGCCTTTGGGAGTAACAAGAACTACAAGTAGTCAAATCCTCTTCGCCATTAATTATTTTTTAGACTGTTTAATTTTAGATTTATGTCCTCGCTTTTGTGCGTCAAATTCCCCAATATTCCAGCTTTAGAAAATGTAAATGCCTTTAAGTTTTCCTGTGTTACAAAAACATCTTACTTTATCAAAAAAGAAACTGTATACATGAATAATAAAAATAATCTTTTGTTGGGTACTAAATGTAATGGTAAAATACAAGATATTTTGAGTATCTTTGTCAACTGTTAAGAATTAAATGGTTACAGAGAGAGAGAGATTGAGAGAGAGAGAGAGAGATAGAGAGTGAGAGAGAGAGAGAGAGAGAGTTTGAACTCTTATCTCTCTCTATGTAAACATTTAATCCCTAACTTTGTACTGGCTTGTACCATGATTTCAGTTACAGTTGACAAAGATACGCGAAACGTCTTGTATTTTACAATTACATTTAGTACCCTACAAATGAATGGCCAAATCTCCACAGAAACTGTATACACTTGAGATTTCCGTGCGTAGATCTTCAACTTTTCTTGATTCTTTAAACCGGTACGATTTCATAATTTAATCGCCTGAAGCAGCTCAAAATTATATCTTAGAAATCCGTTTACTCCCATTTTACAACCGTTTACAACCATCGTATTTGTTCATTTTTATTACAAGCTAAATTTCTGTGTAATTCGAAGAAAAATTGGAAATCATCTTTCTACCTTTAAATCTCTAGCTACCGATACTTCCATTAGGATTTTAAATAATGACAAAGGTAACGGACTATTTTTTTAGATTCATCAAACTAAATAGATCAAGTAGTTCTCAATACGTCTAAATTCAATGAAGTTGCTACTCCTCCTGACTTCAAACATATTCAAAAAATTTACAATTTAGGAAAATACAATAATTAAAACAAATCTCGGAGTTTAGGTGTGTAGTAATCTATTTTTTCTTGGATATTGCCTTTTGTACAATTCATAGTTTATTTTCCAGCCTGATGATGTTGTGTGCCACAACGAAAGATGTTGCAATAAATCAATGTTAACCAGCGTTCTTATTGACCTTCTTTTTATCTTTCGTCTTCGTAAATTTTCTCTGCCAAAACGTTTTCATTTGAAATCATTTCTGTTACTTCTCAAAAGACACTTTTAATCATATATTACTAGCAACAGTTTTAATCAGATCAATCCCACTGATAGCCAACCTGGTAAAATCTATGGTACGGCTAAAATACACAAACCGACTTGTCCTCTAGGACTTATTGTTTCGATCGGAATTTCAGCTATCTACATACTTGGACTCTTTCATGAAACCCATCATCCCTAATTCTTTCATACTCAACTCAACACAAAATTTCCTCTATACGATTAACTCTATACAACTCCAATCTAACGATATTCTTTTTAACTTTAATGTAGAATCTCATTTCACTAACTTTCCTCTATCCGAAGTTATCGACCTTGTGTATAATTACATTTATTTCGACAGTCACACTAACAATCCTTCTTTCAGTAAAATAAACTTTTATTAAATTATTAATCTTAGCTATCGTTGGAATCTTTTCATATAAAGATAAACTATATAGACAAGTGGACGGTGTTAGTATGGGCAGTCCTCGAGGTCCATCTCTAGCTAATCTGTTTCTTGCCCACCTTGAAAAGAATGGCAACAATAAAATTTCTCTCTCACCTGCTATTCTCGCTATATTGACGATTTATGAACTGTTTTCTGGTTCTGTGTGTATATGATTGCGCGACGCTTGTATCTGTGTAAAGGGGGGTTTGTTCTTGTTGAACAACCCTGGAGAAGATACGTACTTAAATACGTATACGTGGTGGTGTATACCTGACGTATACGTGGTGTAGACGTGGCGTATACGTCATAAACAAGTTTTTGTATATATGTAACGTATACACCACGTATACGTGACATATACACCGCATATACGTGAGATATACACCGTGTATACGTGACATATACACCGCATATACGTGAGATATACACCGTGTATACGTAGGTGACATATACACTGCATATACGCGACATATACACTGCATATACGTGACGTATGCACTGAGTATACGGGACGTATACAATGGATATATGCAACGTATACACCACATATATATACGTAACATATACACCGCGTATATGCGACATATACACTGCATATACGTGGCATATACACCGCATATACGCGACATATACACTGCATATATGTGACATATACACTGCATATACGCGACATATACGCTGCATATACGTGACATATACACTGCATATACGTGACATATACACTGCATATACGTGACATATACACTGCATATATACGTGGCATATACACTGCATATATACGTGGCATATACACTGCATATATACGTAACATATACACCGCGTGTACGCTACATATACACCGCATATATGTGACATATTCACTGCATATATGTGACATATACACTGCATATACGTGACATATAAACTACATATACGTGACGTATGCACTGCGTATACGGGACATATACACTGGATATATGCGACGTATACACCACATATATGGGGAACGAACAGACAATCTTGGAAAATATATACACTAGGCTTCCATGTATCAAAGAAGACAGGGCTGAAATTATATTCAAACCAGGTACACGGCCTCGGGATGTGCCAGCCGGACAGTTCTCATTGCCAGCAGTTCCACCTGAGAAGACAGAGTTGGATTTGATGGAAGGTGTCCTAATAAATAACGTTGAATCATCTTAGTTGACATCGCTGATTTGTTTATCCCTAAAACCTGGTAGATAGAAGATCAAAATATGTGGAGACTACACTACTGTACATCTATGTGAACAAGCAGATCTGGAGTCAGTCATACACCACTTGTAAAATCATGCTAGATACCATGCCATGACCATACGTGAAACCATGAGATTTTGATATGACCATGACATGGAGATATGCAAGTTTTCCCGTAGTATGACAAGATCTTACAAAATAATACAAGACCATTTAAGATCATGTACGATTTTACATGGCCATATCATGATCTCACAAGATAGGATAATATGTGATCAATCTAATTTACCGTAAAGTAGGCACTTACCTCACTGCTCACTTCAATGGGATAATTCGTCTTCAGTTGCATCAATCGTGAATCCAAGTTTTCAGAAAGTCAGTACTTATAGAAAATCATCTATAAAGAAACTTCTAAAAAACATTAATTACAGTTAAAAATATTTTTTGTATAAAGACTTTAAAAAATACTCTTTTATTTCCATAATGTTAAACTATGTGGAAAATTATTCAACCTGCCTTTAAGGCAATTAGGTAAAACCAAAAAGAATACTGCAATCATTACTGTAAATAGTAACTTACTTTTGAATAATGACAACCAGATTAAGATGCAACCAGCTGCCTTAGGAAGAAGGTAACTAGTGCTAAAATTAATAAAGTTTCGTCATAATAATCATTGTCAGAACGTCAAATGATGTTTTATTATGCTACTTTTCACGAACCTAATGTGATATTTGTCTTAAAACAAATAATCACATAGCTCATTAAAAGCGCATAAACAAGCAAACCTTTCAGATTAGAGTGGATTCTTGTTGAAAATATCAATGTAATATAATCAAATTTAGGCCCTCACCTCTTACCTAATAAATGCTCACTTGAGTCGAAGTATTCATCTGTTAGTTGTATCAATCATAAATCCAAGGTTTCAGTCAGTCAGTAGTAATTGAAAATCATCTATAAAGAAACTTCTGAAGAACATTAATCATGGCTAATAATATTTAATTAATATTTAATAAATGTTTTTATTTCATTATGTTAATCTACTGTATTTTGAAAATTATTCAAACTGCATACAAATCAATCAGGTGGACTTGATAAAATACTTACGGTACCTTTGGATAATGACAACCAAATACTACAGGGTGGGCTAGAAGTCCCTACGACCTTTTACAAAGGGTTTATTTACAAATTTACAATGTATAATAACATTGCAAATACAATATTGATAGATTATCCATGTTACTTTGATATTATTTTAATCACACCACCAGGTGGTATGATTCGTAACCATAGAATTTATCGATTTCTATGGGCTTTATTTAAACAAATATAAAAATGAACAGCGAGGGCTTACCTTATTATAATTATGGTTGGTTTAAGTTCATACACAATTCCTTACCGCGTTCAAGCTGCAGCATGGCTATATGAAACTGATCACTCAAATGAAGCATTGCGTATTGTTATAGAGAAACTACGAAAACAGTATGATGCTGAACCATCTGAGGGGCGAGTCATACTGCAATGGATGAATAATCTTTTTGAGACCGGAAGCATCATTGACAAAAAGAGAACTGGGCGTCCAAATGAGCGTGGAGACTCTTCTGATGCTGTCCCGGGTACAAACCATGGAAGTCCGTCAAAGTGCAGTCTCTAGCCGATCAGGATCGTCTTTCAAGATTCTAATGTTGCCATGCGCTTCATCGAAACGTTTCGCAGTAAATTGATTCCTGCTTTGGAAGAACTTTGTGTTGATATATTCATGCCACTTCCAACAAGATGATGCACCTGCACGCACCGCCATAATCACACGAGAAACTCTTAAGTGTTTCTGGAACGTTGGGTCGAAAAGTTCGGGCCAGTAGCGTGGCCAGCGAGAAGCCCTGACCTCAGTTCATGCGACAATGCACTCTGGGGGATGGTGAAACCAAAAATCTTAGCCAGAAAACATAAGACTAAAGATGAATTTATACATGTCATTAGAACAGGATTTCCAAAAGTTGAAGTACCAACTGTTCAAGCAATACACCAAACAAACTTTCCGACGGTTCCAGATGTGTATTGATCAACACGGGTTAACAAGTTCATCCTATGATAAGTAACTTACCATAAACTGACTATAAGTGTACTTCTGTCATTTCTATTCATTTCTGTTGTGCTTTAGTGTTATTTTGCATTGTAAATTTGTAAATAAAAGTTTTTTTAAAAGTCGTAGGGACTTCTGGCCCACCCTGTATTGTAGCCACTGTGGAAGATTCTGGAAGGACTCATAATAATCATTAAACATACTACTGATGCGTTACCTGACCTGATGAAAATAGCTGCGAAAGTGTGCTCTGTTAGGAAGAAGATATGACCTACTATATATGATAGAAAAAAGATCTCAAACCAAGTTGGACTATTCTATCTGTTTGTTAAACAACTATTTTTTCAATAAATTTAAAGGTCAAAGTATGCTTAAAATTCATGTATATATTCGCTGCATCTTATCTGATGAATTCGGCAGTTATGACAAGGCAGAGCATTAGAATCACTGGTATAAAGTGGTACAGAGAGTAAAACTAAGAGATCTGGACAAGTAGACAGATAAAATTTCCTATCAATAAAAAAGCAGAAGCCAAACAGCAAACCAAAGCAATAAATAAAAGAGACATGCGAAAAAAAAAATTTCGAAAAATATATACGAAAACCAACAGTCACTATAAAACATAATATTAAATAAAAAATAAAAAGTTCTATCAAGGTAATAAAAGATAAAATATTAGGTTTAAAGTTTTATGTACAAGGCTTCTAATATACCTAATAAAAGCATGGTCTTAGCTTTAGCAAGAGCTATAAGCACACTTTGGGATATTCAAAAAGTATATTATGAAAGAGTGCAATTTGATGACACTTTTATTGGTTTCCAAATTATTGGATAAATACTTTATAAAAACTGCAAGAGAGATTTGAGAGAAAGAGGCTGAAGGCAAACATGTGGAAAACTAAAATGATATAATGTGGTCCAGAGGGTGGAGTGAGGATGAAGCTGTCGGCGGTCGCATTCACCTTCCTCGAGTTTATTCTCCCGATTGCAACCTCGACTACATGCTCCAAGTCATCGTGTCCCTAAGCTTTGGCCTGCTCGGGATCTTATTTGTTCCTCTAGATAGGATAGACGAGATAGAAGGTGACTTGTACCCTTACAGTTGGGTCAGAGCAGTAAGACCTGAGTATTTGATTCAGTCGCCTTCACAATACTCGCGTTGATCCCGCAGCACTTCTTGTCTTTGTGGTAGTCAGCAGAACAAACCATACAGCGGAACAGCTGACGACGATCGATATTAGCCCAACAAGCTTTACAAGCGACCGGTCTAACAGAGTCGGTAGGCTTGATTCCATAGACATATATAGTAGATACCCAAATGTTTATGTAGTAGACCCCTAGCATTGGGTCTCTAGATAAGAGTTTTATAAAGAGCTACTTACCCAATGGTTAATTGGGCCTCCCTGCTCTACTGCTCAGGCCTACCATAAGCTTCCGTTTTTGGGCCCCTTTAATGGAATGGGTATGTAGTGAAAAATTCTTTAAAAATGGCCTGGGACGTGGCGGACGAAATCCAAGACAAATGTCGACACAAAAACCAGAAACAGATGCAGTAGACGGAAAGCTATCGGATGGTATAAGAATAGTAAATTCAAATCAAAGCCGGAGTACAAGAGCGCAGATTCTGGCGAGGACGATGGATACACAGCTTTGTCACACACTAAATTGTTCGCACTACAAAAAAGAGAAAAAAATTACAGTTCGGGGTTTTCCTAATTGATTCGAGCAGCTCCTGTTCCTTTCTTTTACCGATTTCTCTGATAAAACGGTATTGTGCACACCGCAATGCATACACAGACTGGGAGTCTTATTTAACTATTTACCAAGAGACTTACGAGACAGAACAGCGTGTGGCGAATAAGCGTCTTTGTTCATTCGCTCACAAAACAGCTGCACTCTGTTTGGTCTCCAGGTGAGTGGTTGAATAGGGCGCTGGTATAGCTGGCAGCTTGTCAAAACATGCGATGAAGCCTGGCACATCAAATTTTAATAATTGATTTATTCTATAAATTATACCATAAATTCAACTGTCACATTAAAGCACAGGGGATGTTGCCCAGTGCACTGGCTACGACAAGAACTGGGCGACAATACAGACGTGCCTGGGCGACATTTTGTCGTCTGTATACGTGGTGCATACGTCATTTTCTCCAGGGAAAGCCTGAAATATCGGCGATTCGTTAATCTTTTCACTGCAACGCCCTTATGTATTGCAGAACAATGACACAGGGAGAACAGTTTGTTTTGCAATGCGAGATATATCGGGGTTTATCGACCTCAACTTATACAAATAGAGAATATATGATTTGGTTTCTAAACAGTGTCCTGTGCTATCCTAATTGAACATCAGAATAAAAGTAAGGTTATCCGAAAAGTCCTGACGCTGTTCACGCAATTATCTGAAGAATGAATGAATGCAAACTCCCTAAATGTTTTACTTCCAGAATTTTAACCTTCACAATCGATAAAGAGCTGAGATTCAAATCGAAAGTGTTGGGCCTCATTTACCGGGGGATTCAACTGGCAATTATCATCGGTTTCTTAATCTGGAAGTTCAGTAATCATAAAAACTACAAGGACTTCGACAAACATCCACTGAGCGGGGTTGTGGCCAAGATCAAGGGGGTTTCAGTGGTCACCCCCTTCGGTGGAGACCCAGATAAAGACCGGTTGGCGAGACAGAAGTGGGTCTTCGATAGTAGTAATGTACAGCCACGCTCTGCCGCGAACAAAGAACTGTCCTGCTTGCTGTTCTCCTCCTACTAATCAACTACTATGGAAATTATTCACGCTACACACAAGGTTCCTCAACTCCAGGTGGGATCGCTCAGTGCCTGGAAGCCATCCGGA
>JAUYWV010122357.1:0-11661 GCA_032274565.1 Nematoplana nigrocapitula
AGTGTAATTCTGTGTTCCGTGAATGGTAATGAATATACATTTCATTAGTCATGTTATATACTCGGAGTGGAGAACAGCTTGGATTCGGGTAACGAGGTTCGAGGTGGGCCGCGAGGACCATTCCGCGGCATCGCGCCAAGTGCCCACTCGCCTGAAGGCACGAGGAGGGAGCGGGGAACCGCGCCTGAACTGGCGAGATGTCGCCGAAGGCATTGCGGCCAGGGCAGATCTCGCCCACACCGCCCCTGAGTAGGACCTCTGTCCCCCTCCACCCTGGAAGGACACGTCCAACATCGCCATCCATCCAACTCTCCCCAGGGCCACCTCTAGGAGCGACCCGCCTCTCATTAGAAGAATGGCGGCGCTGGAGTGGCTCGACTCTCTTCCCAGTGCGGACATCCATGCCTGGACAGACGGATCGGCCTCAGGGGGCACGACCCGTGGTGGAGCAGGGGTTGTTTTGTCGGCCCGAGGGACCAGATATTCCACCATCAGTGACCCAGCAGACCTCGTCACCTCATCCTTCCGGGCGGAGGCCATTGCTTGCCTCAAGGGCCTCGAAAACATACGAAACCTGCCTGACCTGCATCTTCTCCTGGGGATCCGGGTCTTATCGGACTCTTAATCCCTGATGCCGGCGATGCAGTCCCACCCGGCCTGTCAAAGGGTTTGGACAGTGCTGCTCGACCTGGCTAACGACCACCGCCAGAACATCGTTCTCCAGTGGGTTCCAGGCCACTGTGACCTAGCCGGGAACGAGGCCGCCGATCAGGCCGCCCGCATAGGCTCCACCCTCCAACAGACCTCGACCATTGACCTGGCGTCAGCCCGAGCGGCCATCTCCCGCGCCGCCTCCAAGCCTGGCTCAGTCAGCTATGATGCTGACCCTCATTGCGCGGCCCATCGCGCCTGCCAACCGCCGTCTCGCCCCCGAGATCCCCTTCCCTTGTCCCGAACAGATGCCATCCCTCTGGCCCAGCTCCGTTCTGGCCACTTCCCTCTTCTTGCTTCCTACCGCTTTTGCATCGGGAAGGCCGATTCGCCTGCCTGCCCCTTCTGTCTCGCTGCCGTATCTGAGGGACATTGGGGTGTTGACGCCCCCCCTCCCCCCGACCGGGAATGAGAAAGAAAGAAAGGACCATTCCGGCGAATTTATGAGTGAAGATTTGCCCGCGACAAAAATGTGTTTGAGAACCACTTTAGTCTAAATGTAGTTTTTGATCTCTGAATGAAAATTATTATCGATAAACGAGTGACATTTTCCCAGAATGGTTCTAGTCAATTGAAGATATTCGTTAGCGACTGCCCACTGTAAAGATCAATCGATTTTGAATCTTTTAATTAGCGTTTTGCGCTTCTTATACAGTTCAGATCAAATGGAAACATCGCTCGTTGGCATATCGCCTAAAATAATAATGCGTTTAGTTTCCCTATATAGGCAATTATATATAAAACTACATTTCATAACGACTAATGCATTATCTTTCAGAGCAAATGTCTGATTCAAGGTTTACGGTACATGACCATAAGCAATACCAATAGAAAAATGGGCATGATCATAATTACATATCCAAAACAATAGGGAACTTTTCATTTGAGAAGGTAAATATAAGTTGTCAGAATAAAAATGAGAAACCAAGTTTATGCAATACATTTATTCCCATGGCAACCGGTTTCGTCCGCGTTCACAGTCATTTTCAAATCATTTTAAATATCGCGGGTATAAAATCAAACAAACAGCATTACGGAAAAAACTTTAAAACTATTACGAAAAGATTTTTGCACTTTTATCTCCAACGCACCTCCTGGATCGTCATATTCAAGACATCACGACCAATTGGATCACCCTGAACTGGTGTTCTTTCACAGAGCATGCCGTACAACCCAGGAGATGCGTGTAGACTACCCCCGGTCCTCTTCTGTGCTCTTCCAGTTGTTAAGTTGTTGCGACCACTCTGAGATAATGCGATCCAGGCAACCGTTTCAACCCATCTTTGAATTTATGTTTAACTAATAACGGGCATTTTTCCTAAACGTTTTTCATAATACGAGTAGTTTAAATGTGTTTTTCTGTAATGCTTTTTCTTTGAATTTGTACCCGCACTATTTAAATTGTCTTGAAAATTATTGTGGAAAGGCTCGAATCCGGTTGCCATGATATAAATGTTTCGTATAAGCTTGGTTCTTCTTTTGATAATGAGAATTCGTTTCCCTGCCTCTAATAAACAGGACATGAACTCTATGAGTACTAGTGGCCTCTAATAAACAGGACATGAGCTCTATGAGTACTAGTGGCCGATGATAACAAAGCAAATTTGTCAAAAAGCGTCGCCTCACGAAATGATTTTTTTGGCAGATCTAAAGCTTCAATTATATTTTTCTCTGCTTTTCGCCTGGACCATGCAGGAACGCTTGTCGCGTCTTCGGCTCAAAGTGGAACTGGAACGCCAAGAACGGGAGCGGCAGGCGGAGATGTGGATCAGCGAGGATCCCGATCTGATCCCGGCACTCTACAAGAAGGACAGGACGACCGCCCCGGTACGTGACTGGGGGAGATTGATATGTGCATTTAATTCTGTCAACTGGGGAACCTTCACGCTCGAAATGATGAATTTGTGTTGGGACAACAACTGTCTACGAAACACAAATATATGCGAACTCACAAAGAAATGTTTTTTCGGAGTAAAAATTCTTACACCTACAAACGTTAGAATGAAGCACAAGTCAGTTGATTGTGAGAGGAACAAACGTTTCTGAAGAGACTCGTGACCACAGCCCACAGGTTAGGGAAAACGTCCACGTTGTTAGGTGGGAAGCAGGTTTTGCAGGAGATAATTCAGCAGCGAGATGGTAGCACACGTTTTGCTAGCAGAAAGAAGTGGACAAGTGGAAAGCAGGCACAATTAGAGTTTTCAACTTGATAAATATGACGTTGAAATTGTCTTTGGATTACTTGGAGACGAGTCGATTCGTTCTTGAGTATACCGACTAAGGCGGAAGATGAGGGATAGTTAGAATTCTTTTAAACAGGTCGGAGAATTTGAAATGCATACATTCTCTTGCAGTTGGGGGCGCAGATTTGGTGAGTACAGTACTCTGACGTGAGAAGGCCATGCTAATATCTGTATTGATAAAACTGCACATTTCGCCCTTCTACCAAAGTTGTTTTGATTTGGGTTTTCTAGTCGTCAACTGCGATCCTTCAAGTCCAACAGCCCGCATCAGCTATTATCCACGAGGAAATGAACTCCAAAGACGTCCTTCCGCCAATCAAAGTCCCCGTTGACGTGCCGGACCAATCAGCAACCGCCACCACCGATAGGCCAACCGACAGGCAGTCCAGAGAAGAGCCAATAGCAGAAGAGGAAGAGGAAAGGGAAGAAGTGGAATCGGGTGTGAAGGAGATTTCCGGCGGAAGAGCAGAAGATTCCCTAGATGAACCACCCAAATCTGGTATGTGAAAACTGTTGATGAGACTCCTAAATACAATAGCTACAAAATATAGAGAATTGGTATAAAAAACTGTGTTATTTCGACGTGACGGGTTTTCCTATAAAATGTCGGAATATTTAGTGTAATAATAGTGTCGATTTCTTATTTATGTCGGAATGGAACATGTCGGAAACCCCAAAAAATATCGGATAAATAAAGTTATCACAGAATAATCTGCCGATATCCAGTTCTAATGTATAAAGATCAATATTCACTCAATGCATGTATTCTAGATGTAGGCCTACATGTAGATATCGTTCGACTAATTTTGCATTTCGACATTTTTTAAATACTGACTCAAAATTAATAACATTTCGACATTTTTATAATATAGAAAATGCACTATTTTTGAAGCGCCGAAAGGTTTTCTACGACACGAGTCATATTTGATATCAGGGAAATGATTTGTGACACAAGGATATTCAGTTTTGGCGGAATAGATTTTTTGAATCTAATCCATCGATATTGTGTTCCTATATAACGAATCTAACGTCTATGTATATATTGAGAGCTAAACAGGAACAATCAGAATTATCACGTGATCAGTGGGAAAAATCACTTGGAATATCAATCAATCAATCAATCAATGATGTCATGACGCGTTTTGTCGCTTGCCCACTCCATATTGAAGTTAGCTTTATCTCATTTGGCTGAATAGCTTTTGATAAGAAAGATATCACATTGCTTTTGGGTCGTTTTACTTTTGGATATTAAGTTGTGTATAGTTGCGTATAGTTATGGTCAGTTAAATGTGTGATATTTTTGTGTTTTATCGTGATTTTGTTATCGTTGTTGATAGTGATTCGAAGAGTGGTTATTTCCCCCAGGGAATTTTTGTGTGCTTCTGTGTTTAATAGTGTAATATAGTATGGCTGGATGAGCTGGGACTTCAGGGTTCACGCTTAAAATGTGCCCAAGTAGAAGACGCCAACTTGCTCTGTCTATGTCTTTGCTTATTGGATAAGTAGGTCTTATTCGTGTCGCTTTGTCTTCGTAGTTTTGTTTTTAAAATTTGAACCAATCACAACTCCGAGAAAGTATCTATAATTTATTAGCCACTAGTGTATTGCTACATGCTATACTACTATAAGTAGTGTAATAAATAAGGGTGCGTCTAAATATATTAATTGTGTAAAATAGGAATATTTTGGCATTCATTTTATTCTGCTGTTCAAATAAGCTCTTACTGAATGGAACTCCTTGTCACGTTTGTAATCCGGGTTTCTCTGCTTCGCATTTTGTGCGAACTATTGCAGCGGAGATCGCCACCAGGGAAGCCAACCCGCCCGAACCAACGCCACCTTCAGCGATGGCCACGGCCTCCCCGGTCAACTCCGCCTCGTCAGCCGAGAAGCCGCGGAGGAAGAGTGTTCCGGACAGCCAGGAGGAATCCCCTCCGGCAGAGGACTCGGAGAATCGCTCTCCGGAACGCCACCAGCATCATCGCCGCCATTCCCCCGATCCTGCTTCCTTGCCTCCTGCCCAGGAGCAGCAGTCCCCGAAGAAGGTGGCAGCGGTGGCCAGCGGTGCTTCCCCGGAGAAGAAACAACCGTTGAAAGAGCATAGCCAGCCGGCGGCAGTGGACAGTGGACGAGTGGACGAGGCCAAGGCCCCCGATTCCACACCACAGCGACAGCGGAAGCGGGCGGCCACGCCTCCCGGTCGTCCGGCCAAGCTGAGTCGTCAGGTGTCCAGTGTCCAGCGCATTATGGACAAGTAAGCGTCACCGGGAAACTAGATACTCTGTGGTAATCTAAAAACAATCATGTCATTGAAGAATAAAAATAAATCAATAAATGCGTAGTGAGACAGAAATGGGAATCGGAAAGAGAATTACATCGAAATTTTAGTAAATGTATGAATAGTCTCAACGAGTATAGAAACAGAGACAATGATGAATGAAAACAATACTATAGGTACTGAAGAGTAAATAGATGCTAATTTGCACGACTCGTTCATTAAAATGGCCAAAAAATGAGGAAAGAAGGATTTTAGTCTTCTTGAAGTATGTGAGTAGGGTATGTTGTAGTTCCCCGTGTGAGCCAATTTGTGAAGTACAAGTGGATGCGGTCCGGTTGAGTCGCTTGCTGAGGTGAAAATGTTTGTTTGTCAGGGGGGAAGACAATTTTCTGAGTAGTTAAGTCCGCAGATAACCCTCCTTCGAACAGTGTCAAGTTTGTTGAAGTTAGAGGTTCTGTGAGCAACCCTATTCCATGATCACATAGGATGCAGATGCGCCTAGAGGCGGTCCTGATAATAGTGTTCATAGGATGATTGCAAATAAGCTTATCGTGATGTTAAATAGAAGCATAGTGGATTATTCTGTCTTATATTCAGAACAAAGGTTCTTCCGTCTTTTGAAAGTGTTTATCTTATGTCAAATGGATTGTGCACAACCGCGCGAGATCGAGTCACGAATAGCAATGGCGAAGAAGATATGGATGCAATGCAAGAGAACATCTCAGCATGGACGCAAAGGAGAAGATCGTAAAGCGCTTGATATGGAGCCTTCTGGTGTGTGGATCAGAATTTTGGACTCTATAAAGACAAGAGATATTGAGGAAAAAATTATTGAAGATTAGTTTCAGAGACAAGGTGACCAACATCGAAGGAGAAAAGAGAAATCTGAAGGACACATTGATTCGACGAACGAAGACATAGCTTGAACACAAAATCATATAAAATGAACATCCCTCCGATGTAATAGAAGGATCAATGGAAGGACAGAGAGCTCGAAGAAGGTCAAGAATAAGGACGACATACAGAAAAGACTGTAGAGATGGACCTGCCAAGATGGCAGAGCACTAGAAGATGATATCTTATGTGTATCACTTGTAGGTGGGACTTGTTTATATAATTAACAACTAACTATATTACTATATCTAGGTTCTAATTTCATTTTTCTATCGGAAGCTAACCAACTTAGATTGCGTTATCTTGTTCGCGCCAGGTTCGAACTCGGGAGGACCTTGGGTGACGGCAACTTCGCGATCGTTCGGATGGCTCGCCGCAAAGACACGAATCGCGAGTGCGCCATGAAGATAATCGACAAGAGCAAATTGAAGGGGAAGGAGCGAATGATTGAGAACGAGATCGCCATCATGAAGTTGTGCAATCATCCCAATATTGTCAAACTGAAGGAGGAGTTCGAGACGGCCAAGGAGATCTATCTGGCAATGGAATTGGTGAAGGTAAGCGGCGGAGGCCCCGGACATTATACTCACTGCCTGCTCGACTCCGGAAATCACACATATCGTCGCCCTGGTGCTTCTGTTTCAGGGCGGTGACCTCTTCGACGCCATCACTCAGAGCGTCAAATTCAAGGAGCCTCAAGCGGCCTCTCTTGTGAACGACCTTGCCCAGGCCCTCTTCTATCTGCACAGTCGAAACATCGTTCATAGAGATTTGAAGCCGGAAAACCTGCTCGTAAGTTTATCACAGAGCTTCTGTTCGTGAGACGCAGCTTCGCACAGTGATCTGACTACTTCGTTACTGATTGGCTGTTATAAATAAAACTATATGACGTACTCGAGTCTGATTGGCACCTATAAATAGAGTGACCTCATTGGAAATCCAAAATATATTTTTAGGTGAGTTAGAGGATGCCCAAGAACTACTACTTTTATTCACAAATCTCTATATATAAATGCGAATTTTGTCTGTCTGTGAGAACGCGATACACATCCAAACGTGGAAATCGTTCTACGCCCACCTCAAGCGCCCTCCTAAGAGTAACATAGGATTTTTATTTCAGACAAAAAAAATGTTTTTCACTTTTTGCAAAATTTGCGATTTTTCAACATTGCAATTTGTATGAACATTCTACAATGACATAAAGTTGTCATTGTATGCACTAATGCGCAGCGTGTAGCATGCTGATGACGTGAACCGTACACGCCGAGTAAACACTTCTGATGTGACGCTTGTTAGGCACGATTTCATTGCTGCAGTAAGCTGGTGAGTGTATGCGAAATTATCAGACAAGAAGCTGTCATTTCCTATTGGGAAACGCCAAGCTGCAGTAGTCAGTGTATAATATAAAATCGGCAGGAAGTATCTGAAGCAGTCGATTTGTGCCAAGTAAGAAGGATCTTTTTTGTTAGCACCCTGAAATAAATCATGTATTCATTCACCCGGTTTACAAAGATGAAATTTAAATGCGTTACCAACTTGGAATTCAGACGTCTCACTTATTGTTGTTGACAATGTATTGTTCCAAATTATTATTCGCGTTGCTGCTATCTTCTCCACGGTCAGGTTGTCAGAGGCAAAGACAACTCCCTCGTTCTCAAACTGGCGGATTTCGGACTGGCGATGGAGGTGACTCGCGATATTCACACCGTCTGCGGTACACCGACCTACGTGGCTCCGGAGATTCTGGAGGAACGGGGTGAGTTAGGACAAAACCTGCATTGATGTATTAAGTAGTAGGAGATTCTGCGGGTCGTCGGCAGCCCTGTAGAAAGGCGTGGCGCGTCAAAGTTTTATACACTCACAGAAATCGCTGCCAGATTGAAAACTGCTGGTTTCACTTCGATGAGCGGTTTTTTTATGAGAAACGGGGATTATGTGGTCTAAGCTTTATCTGTGGCCGAGGAATTGGCTGGAAGCAACGAACTAAGCTGACTCGGCGTGTTCTGTGTGTCTTCAAAATTGTCTTCATATATTTTTATCAGTATTATTATTCATCAATGTGTTTTGAGTGTTTCTATTTTGTCGAGAAATGAAGTGATTTGACAATCGAACAGAGTTTTGCAATTATAACAGAAAGATAATAAAATTAGAATGCGAAAGAATCGCTGGCTAACCAATAGTAATGATTGTCAATTCTGTCGATCTGTCTTTTCATATATTTTATCAGTGATATAGGATTTCGTGAGAACAAACTAATGTGATAAGGCGATATAACGCTTCCCCCAATGTCAGCAGATTTTCTTGGTGTTGGCGTATCCATCAGGATTTGCCCGAAATCTGGTACTGTTAGGCTGTCTCAAATGAGAACTTGTTGTTTCAAATCTTTCATTGTAAACAGCCATGACACTTTATTCTCTATACTGTATAAGAGCGCTGTAAAATATAGCCTGCAATCGTTCAAACAAAACACAAAATTGTGGAGATATTTTGTATACTACTTAAAAGTAGTATTGTTGAATAAATACACAAATTTCATAGATCTCATTTAGAAATATGATATCTGTTTGCTATACTGACTTGTTTTGCACCAACCAGGTTACGGTCTGGAAGTGGACATGTGGGCGCTGGGAGTGATCACCTACATTCTCCTCTGTGGATTTCCCCCATTCCGAAGTCCGGCGCGCAGTCAAACTGAACTCTTTCAACTCATCAAATCAGGCCGCTATGAATTTCTCGCGCCCTACTGGGACAATATATCTCTTTGTAAGTCAGCTTCAATGACTTAATCTGCGTTCGATTGCCCTACTGGGCCCATATTAAAGAAGTTCATTGCACTCTGATTTATGTTGTCTGTTAATTAATTGTTTTTATTTATTTAAAGACGTTGAGTTTTTCCTATTTTGTCCTCCTGATAGCCGTCAAAGATCTCATCTCCCGCCTACTCGTCGTCGACAAACGTCGCCGGTACACAGCGATCGATGCCCTGTGTCATCCGTGGATCATTTCGATTGGCGGAAGTGTCAAACCCAGCCGACCAACCACAGCCCAGCGTCAGCAACTCCGTGCCCAGCTGGAGGCGAAGGCCAAGGTGGAGATGGAGGATTATGTGAAGAAGAAGAGAGAAGCCATCGTTATCCAATGAACACGAAAAATACCTTTTTCGCTTTGTAGGACGAGTGGGAAAATTCGAATTATCGATTCAATCATGATATGAGCTACTATGCTCGACATTGCATTACCAAAAGAGTTAGTCATTATTTTCCAGTGATATGTGATTTACATACTCTACATCCCTTCCATGACTACCAAAAATCATGCCAAAGCTTCTATTGACATGCACAAATGGAAATCCTTTCAGTTCAACCCTTATCTATTTTTATCGTGTGCGTCTAAACATGACCTTCAATCATCAAAGTTTCGCAGGACTTTGTGCTCCTTTTCGTGATCCTATGAAGTGCTCTTTTCATTTTGGGGTGTGTATATTTTTTAATTTGTCTTAATATCACGTTCTCATTGTGACGTCGAATTATTTTTATATATCGATTGTTGGTTTATTCAATAGCCGTAGGACCTAGAGTTATTTGGAATATATTTGAAATTCGTGTAATATTTATTTATTAACTTGGTATTTAATGAGGATCCCATTTGTTTAATTGTTATCAATTCAGGGGTGTCCGTGTAAGTTGTTTAAAATGCAGATGACAGGAATAGTATTTACAAATTGCATTAATTACAGAATTTTAAACCATAGATATTTGACCATATACAAACTAGCGCCTATTTAGTATGGACCATAGAAATAGCTGTGCCGCGGAATCCGATTTCTATGGTAAGGACACAGTTCACTTTCCTATATTGTTTGATTATTCTATAAACTTACCTATATTACTATAGTTCTACTACAGTAGTATGAAAAGTTAATTAACTTATTCTTATACAAATAAGAAAAAAAAATATTTTACAGTTTGTTTTAATTCTTTTAAATTGGCTAATGTTTTACTAAAGATTGCATGGCGGCAATCCTGATATACTAAATTCCAAAAGAATGATTGATGACTGACAACCGCTTGAGAAAAGAGACTCCATTCTCAGAAACTGTCAGTTTTTTGCAATATAAGCAATCTATAAAAGAACTGCGACTGTGTCAATACTTATTTATGGGGAAATATGAGAAACATATTTCGTTTTGACTGTAAATCCGATTTGATGGGTACCCCTTAAGTCAATTGATCGAATAAATGCTTCAATCAATAGGGACGTTATTTTTATTACACCCCTGTTTTCAAACAACCTTAATCAATAGTTTTAATCGTCATGCCCATTTTTCATTGATTGACAGTGTGATTTGTATAGGAGATATAGTATATTCTAGTCATCATACCATAAAAGTGCTTTGAGAAGCGATCATTCTCTGCCTGTGCGCCTATGTGTATTTGCCTACTCTGACAATTTTAGTGTATATTTTCTCCCAGAACGATCAGCCCGCTATTGTACGATCATACAGTGGTACGGAGAAGTGAGACTCTATCGCACCGCACTCTCTCCCCCTCTGCATGCACAAGTCCTCCCCTTCCTTTCCCCTTCTATCGCCTGATACACA
Source organism: Nematoplana nigrocapitula (assembly GCA_032274565.1). NCBI lineage: Eukaryota > Metazoa > Platyhelminthes > Proseriata > Nematoplanidae > Nematoplana > Nematoplana nigrocapitula. The sequence continues at coordinate 10,727 of JAUYWV010122357.1, forward strand.
CCGTGCCTAAGAACTGTCTGTGTTGTTTCTGGTTTTTGCCTGCCTTAACTACCCCTGTTCATATTTCTGTAGAGTTTTTTTCCAGTGTCTGATGAAGAAAGTGTTATTTTGCTAAGAACTGAAATTATATCTGATGTGATGTGTACGTTTGTACTTATAGAGAGATTTTGTATTTTGTTTGAATAAATTGCTTTATTGCCTTTTGTGAATGTTTTCTGCACCGTAAATCTATAAAATGTTTGAGTATATTTACTCTCTAGACAACAAAACAAATCTCTCTATTAATATAATTTATCTAAAGACAACACAAGAGCTTCTATTTTCTAGATTGGTCTGTCAATTATTCATAGATTCGAAGACTCCAAACTTATGCATGCGAATCGTTATCGCCATCCAATCCAATCGAAGAGAGCTTTCCGCCTGGTTGGCTTTGCTCTGTAAGTTTCTTACTGGTTCAAACAAGCTGTAAAGGGGTCCTGTGTATCAGCAGAAGCGTGTCTCTTAAAAACGACAGCGTGGCCATTGAATTCACGCTTATGTTGTGTTTTAAATAATCCACTGATTGTGCGGTCGTGCCTAAAATAAAATACTTTCAATGCGATCGTGCCTCAAATAAAATACTTTTAATGCGATCGTGCCTCAAATAAAATACTTTTTATACGATCGTGCTCAAATAAAATACTTTTAATGCGATCGTGCCTCAAATAAAATACTTTTAATGCGATCATTCGTTGAATAACTGATTTCTAGTGCGATCGTCCGTTAAATAACTCAGTTTTAGTGTTATCGGGAGTTAAATAACTCAGTTTAAGTGCGATCGTCCATGAAATAACTCAGTTTTAGTGCGAGCGGCAGTTAAATAACTCAGTTTTAGTGCGAGCGGCAGTTAAATAACTCCGTTTTAGTGCGAGCGGCTGTTAAATACCTCAGTTTTA
>JAUYWV010122368.1:0-20359 GCA_032274565.1 Nematoplana nigrocapitula
TGGAAAATTAATCACTAACCTACATGAGTACCAAAGCGCTTTGATACCTCCAAATTCTACTGCTATTTTTAAAACAGAAAAACGCCGCATCTGATTGGCTGAAAGGGCAATCAATCAAATTACACGGAAATCCTTTATCTTTAAATAAACGTGTCTACTCTGGTATACTGCACTTATTCCAATCTCTTTGGTAGTGACCAAGTTTTGGATTGGCTGTATCATTTTGACCATTGTTAAATGTATCCTTTCATAATCTTCATTTTAAATAATAATAGAAGTAATCTATTTGGTCATTTCCATAGTTCTAACAAAATTGTTTGTTTCTCAGTTTTTTTGTTGAAAGGAATTTGACTAATCTATAAGTAGTACGGGATCCGCAGCTCACCTATAAATAGACATGACGTCATTTTTCTAAAATAGACTATTTTACGTCATGGACGATTTTTTGCAGCAATGTTGGTTCAATGTACATAGAATTTCTTCTATCTCATCCGTCATCTTGGTGATAATAATGGGAGTGTCGTCTGCATATCGGACATTACTGATTAATTTTCCTGCGATACTGACTCCAAGATTATCAATGTGGCCTTCCCTTACAATTCTTTCTGCATATATATATGTTAAAAGATGTGATGAAAGAAGGATACAACTTTGTCTTACACCTTTTCGTCAGAAATTCCATCTCCGCCGTGATTGTAAACAACTGGATGTGGAATTAAAAGATTAAATATAATTCATTCATTCATTGATAGGTTCGACCGTGTCTATTGTATGCAGCGAAATTGAAGCACTGCGTATGAAGAAAGATAAATTATGAACATTTTTAGACCACAGGATAGAATACAACATCAGTTCCTCATCACCCCAAGATTTGACTGAATTGTACGCATGTAATCAACACGTCCTTAACAAGGAGGATATCGAGTTTAACGAAATAGCATCGGATTTAAGGGAGACTAAAAGTGACTAACACGACTCCAAGACATTTGATCAAGAACAAATCCAAAGCGGGTATGAACATTTCAGCTCGCGATGGATTTACAGATGTTCAGGTGGACTTTGATTTTCTTTTGTTTCTACTAACTATGGCTAATCTGTTTTTTACTCATCTCTGTACATCCGTGTTCATCTCTTAAATGGCAACTCCGGTGCATAATATTTATGTACTATAGTAATACTAACAAACATGGCCCTCTAAACTGAGCAATATAAGTAATTAACACTTCTCTCTCCTAGTCAGCTGTTAATTAAAAGCGTTCTATGTTGATAGGCAGATAGATGGACAAACTCACAATACAGACACATTCCTATTTCCTTAATAGTTTTATCAGCACATATAGGATGGTGTCATAAAAAGGGCTTTTTGCATCCAACATTTATTTCATAAAGAGTTTATGACAGGGACAAAGTAATGTGACAATGAGTGCATCTATAGGTTAATGTAAGTGAGTTACAAATAGTCACAGTCTATTTCAATAATATCTTACATATCCCAAAGTAGGCGCTGCATTTCTCTTAGTAACTTTGGTAGTGTCAATGGTTCTCGTAGAAAGGTGTTGAGAAAATATTTGCCCACATCAGCAATTGTGCAAAACGTCGTGTTTAGTTCTCCGCGGAAGGAAACACCCACAATGATATGAAGCTTCGTGTGTGAGGTTATTCTCCGAGCTACTCTTGGACGATCGCCAGCTTCATCAGTCCATTGACTAACATGTTGTCTGGGTGGAAGCGTATTTGCATATAGTTAGTCATTTCTCATCTGTAACAATAACAATGCTGTTTATGTGTTTTTCTATTTTTTTTATTTTTTATTTGCATACTACTAGAAGTAGTATATACTGGAAATCTTGTATTATAATTCAATGGTACATGGAAGGCTATAGTGATTTTCTGTCTTACGGTCCCCAGCGCCACCTGTAAGATCCGGCATCAGACAAAACAAACCCTTTCGGGTCGCTAAGCACTCAATTGACACAGCTGTCAACAGGGGACGAGGGAATTTTATCATAGCTCGAGTCGGGACTCGAACCCACCAACCTCACCACGGCAGTCGACCGCTCAACCCACTGAGCCATCTCGTTTCAATTACATGTCTGACTCCCATTACACATGTGTACTGTTGTTCCTCAGATATTGTGTGCGGCACCCACCTTGCATACAGACTTTTCAGACCTACAGTAATTATTTCGTCCGTAGACAGTTTGCGATGCACTGTGTTTCTCAGAAATGTCTCACTGCAATGAATATTATCAGCTTCTCATTTTGACTATTTCTCTGAAACCATGGTTCACTTGTTGGGAAAATTTTCTGTATACAACGTCAACTTTTAACATCTTCTCCCCAAATATTTGCTAAATATTCATGTATTCTAGTTGCACTGATGCCCCTTTTCACTCGTGTTGCAATAAAAAATAATACGTACTTTTAGATCCACAAGTTTAAAGAGTTAATCAGTCAGTTTTTCTATGTACTACTACTTACTACAAAAATTTACAAAACACAATTCAAAATCTACAAATAAGAAGATCGATTTCAATGTCTATATTCAATTAAACCACATCTGATATACAAAAATGCCATTTTTATGACACACCGTTGCCTATATAGATAAGGAAGAAAATGTGCAGGATTAGTTCAATTTCATCAAAGTGATCACGTATATATGAGTATAGACAGTCTTCAGAAGAGCTTAAGGTTCACCTAGAAATTACTTGTAAACCTTCGGGAAATTGAATTCGAGTGTCACAAAAAAATTTAATGTGTGAATAGGCCAAACGCAATAGTCGTATTAAAACAAAGTACTTAGAATATTGATATATTTGCTAATTGTTTGGCAAAGAATAGCAAACCCATTACGAAATTAATTGTCACAATTTACGTTGTTTATTCATCTATTTTTTATTTTTATTTTGCAGCATTCATAAAAAAAACAAAGATCTTAAGATGATCCATTTTATCCTATATAGTATCTCTTCATCATGTAGTGAAGAGCATGCTAATAATTTGTAGTTTTTGAAAAAACTCTGCAATATTATTGTCATCACTATCCGTACTTTTTTATTTCTATACAAATTTAGTAATACACTTTACTGTATGGTTTACTTCAAAATCTCTGAAACTTATTTTAAAGTGAACAATTCTTTCACCAGTTCCAATACTATTCTACCATTATTTAAGTGCAGCGGAATACTGAATAGATAGAAATCGATAAACTGCTCCCCTGTCTCTACTAGGCCAATAAAACTGCAAATTTAGAGGATTTATCAGCCGGAATATTCTCGAGTCTTTTGAGATTTCTATCTCACCGGGAGTCTGTGGCAGCTCAGTTCGTTTAAAGTGAGTAGTAGTAGCAGTTTGAGTCATTGGGGATTAACATGATTTGTCCAGTGCATCAGTTGTGCAAGTGCACTGTGTAGAAAGATGCAAAACAGCCCTTTGGGAGACAAGTGTATATACGCACTGTAACCCCCTTATTTTGTCAGGCAAGCAAGCAGATTAAACACAGGATTTTTTTACCGTACCATTCTATTCAGTTCGACTACTGACAAAGGCTCTAATTTACAATCGTTTACAAATAGTCGCAAACAATGAATGATAAATTTGAGTTGGGAATAACATATCACATAGATCACATAAATTATTTAATAATTTCACAACAAATGCCAGTATCTACAGAGGAAATAATAGTGTGTGCCTCCAGTTACCAGATAAATAGTTTCATTTAAGAGCAATTACAAATTAACTAAAGAGAAAGTATTGATTTCTAGGGAATAAAATTAATTGTCTTTTCCATGTTAGATTATAAAAGATATTTTTGGTTCCATTGGATAACGTCAGATTTTCTCATTTTGAAAAATCGTTCGGATAATCTTCATTTTGATAATCTTCACATCTGATCGAATAATTAATCCGTAAAGTGTAATTTTGTCTTGAATTCTATACCTAGTAGATCATAAACTAAAACTAGTTTTCTCCAGAATTTTCTCTATGAAATTATATAAAATGGTTTAAGAATTTTTGTTTCAAGTTAGAATTTAATTGAATATCTAAATGTATGCACGATTTTTTCAGTTTTAAACACAATAATAAAATAGCTTTGCTGGAAGTTGATTTTTTCAATAAAGATTACTGGAAAATTTTACTTGTTATTAAATGCACACAATTATAACAAAATTCATAACATTAAATAAAACGAATTAAGATGTCATAAATTTTGAAGTTACTAAGAAAAAAATATTACTTAGTACAATCTCATAAAAAAGATGAGAAAAAAGTTTTTGAATTAGATAATCGGTGCTTCTTTCATCAAATTAATAAATGTCTCTAGTCTTGCCAATAAATGCCAAGATTGCATTACTAAAACTAATGAATTGATGTCTGAGATTTATGCATAATGCCCCCCTTGGGCTTACCTACTGTTTACATAAATCTCAAAAGTTTTGGTAACAAACTTCGCTAAACATATGTACTTGACAAAAATATGCTACGGAAAGGGACATTGGTTTAAATTTATTTATTTTGGACTTTTTCAGTTTAAACAATGAAACAGTTGAACATGAATAGCCTTCAAGAATTCGTAGGCCTACTATACTATTTTTAAAAACTTTCGCGAATATGGGATATTTCAATATTGCACTTTAAACAGCCCTTTCCAAATAAGGCAAAAATAATGTTTCTATCTGAAGGTGATGAATATTGATTCTAATGAAATATTGATGGACATTCTAATATTAAAAAATATGATGCTGATGATGACCACAACGACGATGATGATATTGTAAGATGCTGCTGGAGATGACCAGCTTCTGCTGATTCAAGAACATTAAACCCAGGATAAAAGTAAAGTTTATATAATTAGGGAATTGCTAAGTATATATTTAATTCATTTGTTCGTTTTGCAATCATTACTAATTTTTCTGTATAAATAGATGAATATTCATCGTGTAGCTTTGAGTAAATATTAAACTAAGAATTTGCTGTTAAATACTGGATATGGAAGTCATTCTTTGTGATATGACAGTTTCCTTTTGTCTAACTCTATTTTGTTCTATTGATTCCTATCTTTCTATCTAGAAGAATTCCCCTTCTTTCTACTGCACGATATGCTTATTTGTGATTTTTTGGTGTATTCCATTACGTCTTATGTAGTGTGAATTAGAATGTCTAGCAATTGCTATTAATCTTTCTTCGTCCGTATGTCGGTCAAACGATTCGTAGAGGGTATATGAAGTTGCTCCAAAGTATCACATTGATAATATCTCGCAGAGAGTTGAGCAAATAACGCACTTATATTTTAACTATAATATCACACGTAACTGACTTCAACAAAAGTGGTATACTAATTTGCAGAAATCTCTTTCTTGGGTATACTAATTAATATTATTTCACATGCCATAAGAAGAATATCGATTGTCTAACTCTTTTTAACATCTACAATATATAAATTCCGAAAGAATGGCGGCGCTTTTTAAGTTGAGTTTACAACACCGTTAGATTGTCAATCTAGTTGATTTATATATTATTCAATACCTATATGTGGTATAATAGAAACAATAACAGCCAAGTATATACAGCGGGAGATGCTGGCAAGCCCTTCACAATGATGTCAACTATGCCACTGTATGTCGTTGGGGGCGTAGCGGTAAGCGGATTGTTGAGAAATGAGGAGGAGAAAGACAAAGAAAGAGTGATTAGGATTTACGAGAAGCGTGTCACTGGATACTGGTATATGGTTATATAAAACTTGCAGCCTGACATTGAAACGAATCTACGATATACTACAACAACAATTAAATATTATGCACAGTCCGCAAAGCGTCGCTAATCGTATGAAGTTTCGTGCAATGCTTGATAGGATGAATAAAACAAAAGAGACAGTCAAGGAAAGGAATATGTGCAAACAATACTATACAACTTACTGCTGAGAATAAAGTGTTGACATTTATGGATGAGAGAAAATAGAACGGGTATTAGTGGGAGAGATATGAGCGCAAAGGGATACCTACGATGTCCATTTAAGAATTTAACACTGCGGGGCATTCTTAAAAATATCCGGTAATGGTGTACGTACGTGTTTAAATCAAAAGTCTAAATAAATAGGTGCATTCATATGCAGAGATTTTACGGCGCACCCTTCGAACTTACTTGAAGATAGGTCGTGGACTAGTAATGGTATAGACTTTCCGTTTTTAATTTCAATTTGTCGCCTAATTATATTGTTTTGAGTTTGCTACACCTCTCAAATTTCAACCCAGCTCGGATCAATAAACGCAGTAACTGAATCGTGGTAGTAAAACGCAACAGAGCTCATATATAAATTAAATCATCTCAATTCAGCTGGCATTGTTTTTCTTGCTCGTCACCATGCTTAATTGCCATGAAAACAAGTAACACTTAGTACGTTGCTACACGTATACCAAATACATGAAGATTACTTTACCGTGACTGACGCTTTCATCATCAATAGGCCTTGCTAAAATTTCAGTATATAGTTGCACACTTCGGCACAAGGTTAATTTCTGCGGAAAATATTTTTATTTTTACAAATTCCATCTGCAACGTTTGCATTTTCAATGATGAAAGATGTATTTATTATGAAAATAACTATTTCGAACTTGATATGAGCTTCAAATAGTTTTGTTTTGAATTACAGTTTGCAGATTATCCCCATCATTATTGATGTAAGATAACATAATTTCAATTGAAGTAGAGTGTTGCAGATGATGAAGCGAACTTACACATCTCTCCATTATATTATATATAAATCTGCAGTGCACTGTTTGGAAGCTTTACAAAAAAGACTTCCCAAACCAACCAGATTCAATGCCGCAATGAAGTACACTAATTGATGGCAAGCATAGACAACACTATAGAACAGCATGCATTTCAAGTGCAAACAAATAAATAGCGCATAAATGGTGTACTGGGATGCGAAAAAGATACTAAAAATATAATCGCTGAAATGAGAACCAATTGAATATGCTATAACACGTAGACTCGGCAGGTTACTCAAATTAGAAAGAATATTTAAAAATGTATATTAAAAATATAGAAGTGGATCAACTTTTCTGTATAACAACACAGTATGCGAACTATACCAAAAAGTTATAATGTTGTAATATACTTAACAATTTGCTTTATACTCAATCGAATACGTTATAATTGCATAAATTATTCAGTTAATTATAAATCTGTGGACACTATTAGTTTAATTATACTGTAAAATTATTATAATGTTAACTAATTCAATAATGCAAAAGGACACACTAGAAGGGCTTGTTGAGGAAACGCGCGCATGAGGGAGACAGCGGATTAAGTGGACGGACAATATTCAAGAATGGACGGGTAGAACTTTGACGGAGTGCACACTACTTGCAAAGAATAGACAGTTTTGGCGGTCCATAGTCGTCAACCTCCATAATGGAGATGGCACAAATGATTGATTGATTGAATTCAATAAATTTTATTATCGATATCTTGTCTACACATTTTTTTGTTTTAATAAATTGTCATAAAAATATTTTTTGGCATTGCTTATATTTGGAAATAGTTCTAGCATCAAAATTTGTTTCGTACTAAATAAAAATAGAATGATAATAAATCGAAGAGTATTTCATGAAAACAGAAACAATTTTTTGCCAAAAGAAAAATTAATTTGAATGCAACATTTGCATAGATGGAATAAATAGAAAACCAATACTTAACAAAACTATAATTGTTGATCAGATAACCTACCAAATAAAGGCTACATAATAGGAAACGAAGACACAAAGCAAATTTTAGCTCTATTCATAAATAAAATATTGAAAATTATGTATTTTTCAATGTATCTTTTTAAAAATGCTAAAGTTTCTCTGAATTTTTTACAAGCTATATAATTGAAAGCTACAGTATTTTGAGTTATAACAATGGTTTCGTCACACAGTATACTGCGTCTAGAGCTGTCTATAGCTGGCATATCCACATTCAGAATGAGTCGAGCCTTTGTTGCCTAATGTTTTTTTTCATTACAGCTATAGATGGGAAATGGAATGAGCAGTTTAAATACAAGTATTCGGGATGTGTAATAAGTGCCAACTTTGAATGAATGATCGTGGAAACTTTATAAAAGAGAACCTATAAAAATAGTTTATTCATTTTTCAAGAATGTAAGAAATTTGATGCTCGAATTGAAATTCAACAATATTTCAATGTTTAATCATATCCCACTTGTGGTGTCTAATAGAGATAGCAGCAGATTTTAATTAAACAGAATATTAAAAAAATCCGAAATTAATTTTAAATATTTCTTTAAAAATAATGATAATAATAATATTTATTTATTTATATAGCGCACCAAGAGTTAAAAAGAACTGTCAGATGTGCTTAACAAATACTGCAATCGAAAGCAGAAAAAAACATGAAGCAAAATTGTAAAAGCAAAGTTTTTAACTTTGATTTAAAACAGACAATGTCACTCGTGGAGAAGAGTTGGAGGCAGAGCGTTCCAGAGAGGGGCATAGAGTTGGAGAAAGCTCTGTCTCCAAAGCGGCGAGACCTAGCTACTGGCACCCTTAAAAAGGGTGTAGCACATTGGCGGGTGAGTCTTCCGGAGTCGTTCACACTCAGAAGGAATGAGATGTTTGTAATCTGAATGGTTTAAGTAAAGTTATCACTGAAGAAATATTTATACAATGTAAAACAATACGATGCAGTTATGCATTATAAGTGCAAAGGAAAAACTGACAATCCAACGCACTCATGGTGAATGACATATTTGCAGTTAAAGAAAAATATTATATCATTAAAATGTCTATCAAATTCTAAGCTATCTCATTAAACAAATTTAGTTAATTCGATACCTATTGTAAAATGGTGTTGAACTTGTCATTTTCTAACTTTTTACATAATATGTTTCTTGTTTTATTTATTATATTGTACAGTATTCACCTTTCACAAAATCAATTAATTTTACTGATATTTTTAATTGTTTCAGGATACGTGCATTAAATGTTTTTTTCGGTAATATTTTTTTATGTTGCACTTCGAGCGACTGTTCTGCGTGTAGTCTTGAATGAAGAGACTATAAAATATATGGGAAATATGTTGAATGAATATCTCCGTATATTCTATGTATTCTCTACTGTTTATAAAGATTGATATACTGTTGGTAGAGTAGATGATTCTTATACGATGGTATATGAAAGTAGGGAAACAGCCACAATAAATTCATAATATTTTTACTTTGAGTCTTATAGATAAAAAGAAGCAGTCAGTGTATAGCGGTAAAATTGAAAGATCCACGGTTGTATGGTAAACTTGTAAATTTAGCAAACTGATTTCCCTTGATAAAACCCTCTTCTAATGGGGTCAAGTTGTCTGTTAAAGATTAGGATGAATCTTAAATTTTCGTCTGTTTGCATGGTTGCTGCAGGATATTTTAAATTAGACAAAAAGACATATCAATCGACATGGATTAATTTTAGCAAAAATCTTTCAGAAGTAATTTAAGCAGAAAATGGTATATTTGTATATATTAAAGCCAAACACATTTTTATGATAGAATGATGTTTCTGAAAACTATGCTTCCAAATTGGCTTTATTAATTGCAACAGGTATATTGCGAAAACTACAGTGGGAAATAGTGAGTTTGTAATCTAGAAGGATAAACTACAAAGCTAATCGCTTTGAATAGTATAAATTGTAACTAAAAGTAATGCGGATTATCTTGAAGATGAACAAAGGAATGCAGAGACGTAAGTAATTGTTAATGCATGGCAGACTGTTGGTTAACGTGAATTAATCTACAGAACTCCAAGTTATCGATTAATCACCGAGCGTTAGCGAGTACCAAAACATAAAGTGCTGGTGATATTATGCTAAGAGCTCCTATACATTCAAATAATATGATGACAAATAAGTAAATTATCTTCGATATGTTATTGGTGACTGCAAGTATAACATTAAAACTGCCCTAATCATTTATTTGGTCAATTAGTGTGCACTATTAAATAATTTTCTCAAGGATAGTTGCCACTTCAAACGACAGTTTAAATCCTTGTTGCACCGATAAACTTTATAATAGCGGAAAATGAAATGCTCCAGGTTGCAATGAATAGAGGGAGCAGCGATTTCGTGAGAATGACACGTTCGATTTTAAGCTATAGTTACATAGTTACAGTAATATAAGTCACGTGAGCAAAGTGTTACTGACAATACTTCTAAATAGAATAACACCGAAAGTGGATTTGATCCGTAATCACCAACGTATTGTTTTTCACAATTTTATCGATTTTTAAAAAGCGTTCGAAATGAAGTGCTACCGTAGCCTGCTTGATATCTCATGGAGTGAGAAAAGGACTGGAGCTGATCAAAGCGAAGTGTGCCGGAAAACAACCGGAAAGACTAATGGAATCTGTTATAAAAATGGAAATTGCCATTTTTGGACATCAGGTCATGCGAGCCGGAATGACAAAGACTCTGGTGTGGGGAAAGTGGGAAGGAGAGTGCTACCAAGGCAGACCGATGCGAATGCGAACGGATGATGACAAGGAATGGACAGATAATTTGTCACCTTTCAGAAGATAGGGATAGTTGTCGAAAAGCTGTCAAGGATTAGGTGCACCTATGGCCTAACCCGATATGGAGAACTTTATTGAGGAACGAACGCGCATACTTGTGTGTTGCAGATGAATTTCTCATCGAGGTAACTGCATCGCCTGGTTTTCTAATACTGCAAAAATGTTTCCAGATTAGGTAAAGTGTTGGCATTAGGATATATAATTCTAAGATAAAAAGACAAACGATGCAGAATTTAAACATTTATTATCAACCAGTTCCTTATTCCTTCTCAGTGCAACCACAACTGATTGGTCGCTGTGCTGGAAACACAACACAATATGAGTGGATCTCCCAATCAAGGGGGTTTTATTAATATAGACCGAAACACCTATGGCACAATTTCCTGAATAAAACAGCATGGCGCATCTTTTTTGCTGATGTGTTAATCAATTAACTGTCTGAATTATTGTTGTGTGTAAGTCTTTTCAAATGGTTTCGGTTTCATTGCAATTAGATATTTGATCGAAAAACGGTTGGAAACTGTTGATATTAAATGTTTAAATTTTCGATTTGGTTACATTTTATTTTTTACAATTAATAATGAATTACTTTCTGCGTTGATAGCTACTTCCACTTGCGACACCTTAGCGTTACAGAATTATTTAGAGCAGCCGAGAACAACCATGAGCAGACTATTTTTAGCAGTTGTCCGTTTTAGTTGTCGAGGCCACAATCTCTAGTTCCACCAACCAAAACTTCGTTGCATTCTTTGTAAGGAATACCTTTCAAAGGCATCTAAGTTTAAAACTACAGTATGACAATTACGAAGTTAAAAGAGAAATAAAAGTGATTAGATATTTGCCATCAGCTTTGAAGATTAAAAAGCAAAAAAAGACTATAGCTGAAAATTGTATTGGTGAATTTTCGTTTACACTTTATCAAGCCAAAACCGAGAATATTCAAAGCAACAGAAAGGTTTCTAAACAAAAACACCACTGATAAGGGACAGAAACATTTATTGACGTACATTTATGATCGCCTGAGTCAATGATCACAAACACAAGAGTGTAAATGGGGTGCTATTAATATGATATAATTACAGTAGTTTATCCTAAACCATAAACCGTATGCGTAAAAAGGATTGTTGGAAAGTCAGTCAAGATATTGAAATAAAATAAAATCCTTTGAAATGAAATGTTACAGAGAAGGTTGTTCAATATCCTGTGGGAAACAGAAAAAAAACCGAAACCGACATGGCCACTACCTGAAAAGAGTAAAACAGAATGTAATGAGGGGGGAATTAAAAGAGAACGACATTCCGGCTACTTGGGTTCGGGAATCAATTATTATTATTATTAGTATGCTGATGATGAAGATGATGATGATAATTATTTCAAAAAGTAATGAATTACAACCAAATATGGCAGATATTATGTCAGTCTTCACTTGTTAATTCAATGTAATACTTAACTATGTTTATGCGACCTTCGTTGACATTTACGAAACTTTCTACATAGTCCAAGAACAAACCAAATAATAATAATAATAATAATAATACATTTGTACATCATGACAAAAGCCATTTAATATAGTCAAATGAACAACAACAGAAACAACTTAAGTACAGTACTAGTATACATAAAAGTCTTAAGTTTTACTTTAAAACTGTCTAAGGACTTAGTCTCACGAACATGTTGATGTAATCGATTCCAACAACTTGGACTTGCAACACTAAAGGCTCTGTCACCAAACTTTTTTCTCGTCTGGGAACACACAAAAGACTATTAGATTGAGACCTAGATACACGATCCAAAGAGATGGGAATGACTAATGTACCCGATCAGTGGCTGTGCTCATACTAATCATTATTCGTTATTCTGAATTATTTGTACAGTACATTCATACTCTCACATTCTTGCATGTCTGGCTCAGGTGCTCATAAATTGGTTTTCTTCCATTTTTATGCTTGACCATCACGAAAGCAAGTCTTCTTTCTGGTTTTAATCTTGCGTCCTCAGCACAACTCAATTTAAATTGTAGACAAATCCTTCATTGTAAAAATGTGAGATTTAATAAACTATTTATGGTCAACAAAATTTGATCCCCTTTTGTAATTATTGTGATCGTATGAGCTTTCAGTCTTCTGAAATGAACGCGTCACATATAGTACTGTATTGTACGGAAATAATATTCTATTAACGTTTTGAGAAAATATACGTTTTTAAAAACGGTAGAATGCTAGAACTACTACATTCAATTCAACTTTCTTGTACTTTTTTAGTCCACCTATAGCTTAAGAAAGGAGTTGAAAATTCTTTCGGTTTATGGTGCCAATTCTTTCCCTTTTATTCCTCTTTAAGTGTCATTAGAGATTTTGTTTTCTGTTTTATATTGCCATTTGCCCAATTTTTATAAATCCTTTGGGAAGCGCAAATATTTAATTACTTGAAATATAAAGCGAGAATAGATGAACGGTGAATAGTCTTTTATAGACTCCTCTAGTGAAAGAGGATTCATTAAATTCGAAGGAATTTTATGTCGAAATGTTAAAATATATGGCTTTTTGACGTCAGGTCTCCACAGGGAGATAGCTGGTTACCAATGAAAAGCTGTCGTAAAAATGCGTATATTTTCTTTGATGTTTTTTTTGGATACGAATAATGAATAAAACATTAGACAGGGAATTGTCAATTAGAGGGCCAAAATGACGGAATTGGAAAATTTGAATGAAACAAAAATAGTATTACTATTCATTCTGAAAGGATTGTGATATGTTTATGACTGCAGTTATGACTGAAAAGACTGAAAATCTGGATATACGTACACATTCTTATTATAATTGCAAGTGCATATAAACAAGGCCTAGAGTGAGAAGTATACAAAGTGATATAATGCAAACACTATTGCAAAGGTTCTAAAAATCAAAGATCACTATCGTATGACATTATCACTACTCAGGGTGGGACACAAGTAACTACGGTTCAAAGTTATAGAAATATCTTTCAGGTCGGATATTTATATTACTATTACAGTAGTGTACAATGAGCACTCTTACTTTTTTAGAAATGGCATGGTCGATAAGCGATCTTGTGGCCGAGTAGTTAAGTAGTTTAACTGCGGGTTCGAATTTTACCAAGTATTAACGAGGGGCAATAATCCCAAAGCCGGTCTGCTGGTGGATATCTTGTCAAAAGTGACATTTTTTAAAACAATATTTTTATGCATATATTTTATTATTATCATCATATAGTTATAAATTACAATTATATTCACAAATATCATCTTAATTGAGAAATGAAAATACACAAGAGAAGTCTACGAAATGTTCAAGTGTGGATTTTCCTGATGGACATCTTTGTGAAATTTTTGAAACGCTTGTCTCACTGCTTCTTTGCTAAGACGTGTCGGGTATTTATTTGTGAACTCTTCTCTTTACGATACCCATGAGGTGAGATCTGGGAGCTCCTTGTTGGCCATAAGATCAGAGATATGTCTTTGATTTTCAACGTATAGTAATGTTCACTCACTCGCTTATACGAACGCACATATGTAGTATATTACTGCAGAAGCATTCAGTAAGAGAAACAAAGTTGTGGATATAGCAAGAATGTTTTGTTGGAATAAACTAAAAACACAGAATATAAAAATTACTAATAGAGCTAAATTTAAAAGTACACATTTAAATGAAAATGTTCTATCCTATTTTACTTAGGTCAACAACAGTTGAAAATTATATCATCAAAGTATTCTTTAAAGATAATCAAATTAAATATTTAAATATACAGGGTGATTCACAGAAATAGCCGAATTTCAAAATTCTCTAAAATGGCAATAACATACTTTATCTTCTGCAAGCCAACTTTATCTCTTAAAGAAAGAATTGGCATTTATTATCCAATAAGTTTTATTTAATTTACAACTCGACATATGCTCCTTCGACAGCCACACTTCTGCAGTCGTTGAACGTAATTTTCCAACACGAGTTGAGCAGTACAAGTATCAATCTCGTTGAAGGCAGTATTGATTTTTTCTTTTAAATCTTCAATCGTTCGGGGCTTGGCTTTGTAGACTTTGTCTTTGATCGCTCCCCAAAGAAAGAAGTCACAGAGACTTAGGTCCGGACTACGGGCAGGCCATGACACAGAATTTGAGCCACGACCAATCCAACCACGAGGGAAGGTTCGATCCAAGAAAATTCTCACGTCGCGGCTCCAATGTGGGGGTGCCCCATCTTGTTGAAAGCTAATTTTTGACAAGACTCGCTTCTGACGAAGGTAAGGGACGAGAAACTGCTTCAACATTTCGAGATAATTGGCACCATTGACATTGCCATCGAAAAAGAAGGGGCCAACGACACCCCCTTTCCACACGCCTCCCCAAACGACGACCTTCGGACTGTGCAGTGGTCGTTCTTGGTACCACGTAGGTCGAGTGTCCGACCAGTAGCGACAGTTATGGCGATTAACTAAACCATGAAGATGAAAATTGGCTTCGTCGGTGGAGAGTAAAAAATTAAAAGAATTAGGATCTTCGTTGAGAAGCTGCAGTTCTGTCTCAGCAAACACTTTGCGATGAGCCATGTCCTCTTCGGTAAGATCTTGGACGATTCTCAGCTTGTAAGGGTGGTAATCGCAAGCTCTCAAGATTCGAACAAAAGGCGATTGACTAATGTCAAGTTCAGCTGATGCTCTATGTGTCGATTTGCCTCTCTGAAGGTGGATTCGCATGTTTTCCGAAGTGTGCGTGGAATTTTCTTGCTGCTACTGCATCAAATTTGTCATTAAGGTACCACACAGCAATCATGACTTTTTCCTCCGTATCACAATCCATCCCCCGACGCTAATACGCTGTTTAGCGATCAATGAAAAAAGCTATGAAACTAAGTTCAAATTTTGAATTGAAGATGTAATAGCTTCCCATCTTATTGAATATAAAAGCTAAATACCACTAATTAGACTTCAATTTGAAGCCCACACAACATAAATATCTGCTTTCAAACAAAAGATATAGCTTTTTTTTAAATCGGCTAGTTTTATAAATCACCCTGTATATTCATGTATAAACATTAATATAGTCAATGAGAAATGTTAATATATATATAAATTACAGGAATTACTGGTGTATTAAAAGCCTACTGAAATTATAGTTTGACATATGCAAGGCTTACACCATAGGGAAGTCTATATTGGTACATAGAATAAACACTTAAAATATACTGTACATCTTCATCCACAGAAGACGAGGAAGCGGATATATAAAGTCTTTCTGCACTGAAATCAGTTCAATAAAAGCTTTAGGCTTATAAATGTTGTTAGAATATGATATTAAAACCATTTTAAAGAGAGAGAAATAATTCACAAACTACAACTATTAGATTGCCAATTTTGCGCCCTGTTTCTGTGAATGATGGTTTTGCTAATGGCCATATTATCGGGTAGCAGCACTGCCTCAGACATTTATAGCATCTTTACTACTACAATTATTTGCGGTTGGTTGATATTTGTTTATAATTTAATAGAAAACTTCTCCAACTTGGTTTTGTCCATTTTACAAATTCTTAAATTATTATGATCATTATTTTCAGGTGGTATGCTTTCCTGGAAAATAAAATCTAGGAAATGGCCAATAATTTCATGGAAGAAATGGTGACCAGAATAGACTCAGATAGAACCAACATATCGAAGCTTATTGAATCGATCACCGCAGATAGCTTTTCGCAAAAGAAGAACAATAAATCAGCTGACCAGGCAAATAGCCAGAGTGGCCAGGAAATTCGAAGAACTGTATTTACTCGCGATCTGCTTGAAAAATCAATACTGGACACCTTGGACAAGAAAGCAGATAAACATGGTAAAAAATCTGCAAAAAAGCGTTCGAAAGAGAAAGAGGTAGCCAGTGAAAAGAAGCACAAAAAACATAAAAAGCATAAAAAGAAAAAGAAGAAGTCGGAAAAAGAAAACCCGGCACGTTCTAAATCTCTTCGTCGCGCGTCAGCCAAGCTGAGAGAGGCTGGCACTAATCCGCAGGTCAGTACAGACGATGTCGACAGCTTGTCCAAGGTCGTCCCATCATCTGGTACAGTGGTGACCCAATTGTCTCCTTCGAGCAGCGACGATAGTGAGCACGAGCTGATGCAGAAGGTGAACAGTGAACTGGCTTCGTATTTGGAAAACAAGATGGCCAGCGAACAGACTGCGTCAGACAGCCGTGATATTGAACTGCCGAAAAAGAAGAACGAGGAAGAGGAGGAGGAATCTGACAACTTCCACCTGTTAGGGAAACCCGATGTGCTGCTGGAGAAGGACAACAAAAAGAAGTTGACTTTAAATATTAAACTTAACGAATCCAGCCTGACTAGAATTGAATCAGTCCCATCTGCTGACGTCAATATGAAGACGAAGGCGGATGACATATCTTGCGAGGAAGGTAGGTGTTTTTTTAAATCGTGTAGTCTATGCTGCAGTATAACATTCTTAGATTAGACCATTTTGATAAAACCCACCATGATAATGTCGCTTTCCCAGCGGACTAAACTTCTTACAAGCTTTTTTATACTAACAGATGATTATCTGTTTTTTCAGCTCCACCTATTTTTCTCGCCTCCAACTGTAGAGTGATTTCTTTCTGAAAATGTGTTCGATCTACATTTAGTCTGAGTCCCGTTCTCTTTCAAAACGCTTCTGATTTTATTTGGTCACTAATTAAATGACAGGTTTTGCTCTTCCATTAAAATATGCATGTATCAGAATACTCGAGTCAACATGATAGTCGCATTTGTGACTAGTATTTATGACTCATTTAGAAGCAAAGTATCTCTGTATGTTCTGTGGTGCTGAATTATAACTTCGTATTGTTGGTGTTAGACTATACAGAAATAAAGCACGAATAATATTTACGTGAGTAATACACATTGTGGCATTCTAAATTCTAAATATCCGCTTTGTACTACTAAGAGAACCTGTTTTGTTATTTTCTATTTTCCGTTCTGTCTGTGTATATCTAATATATTTCCCGAAGAACACGTAGACTTTCACGGAATTCTTCCAAAATTATTTTTGTGATGCTATTTATTCAATAGGATTTGTTTAAATTCAATCGTTTAATCGCGGTGGTATAGAAGGATGACCACTGTATCTCCACTCCACAAAACCCGTTAAATCGCTTACGCAATAATCACACTGTATTATATCACAATCTGCCTGTCACTATTGGCTTGCTCCGCAGTCGCGCACCATTGACACCATGGAGCACCTTGAAAACGACCAGCCGGGCAAAAATGTGTAAGCCGCATGTCGTGTCTCAAAACTGTCTATGATTGTAAAGCACTATGGTCGCCACAAGTGTTTGAGGCCGAAATTCAAACACATCTACAGCGTCTTTGGCTGCGCATTCAATGCGAGTGTATGCTCCAACACGCAGTCCAGAGTCACATTGATCCCCAGTTTACACTTCTCTATCACTCAATAATGTGTATTGACGTTTACAATAGAAGACCAAAGAGCGGCTTAAGAAATTATAAAAATAATGCAGCAATGTGGAAAGACGCGTAATATAAAATGCTTGTTTTAAACTCCATCCTATCTATTTTTCTTAGGTGAAGTATCATCTCAGAGTTCCAGTGACGAAGACAACGAGAATGTCTCCCGCGGAATGGGAACATGGGAGGTAGTTGATGACAGCACACAGGGGCCAGCACCGGTCAGGAGCGTGGACGATGCCAATCGGCAGTCGTCTACATCTGGAGAAGTGACGACAGACGACAAAGAGGAGAAGGAAGAGTGTTCAAAGAAGCACAGAAAGCGAAAATCGTCGAGACCATCAGGGAAGAAATCGCACAAGAAATCGAGGAGAAAAGAACGCTCCCGTGATAAGCATTCCTCTAGACGGCATTCCAGATCCCGATCGATATCGTCGGAGAGAAGTCGTTCTCGGCATAAGAGGCGAAGTGGGAATACGAAGTCGCATGAGGATAAATCCACAAGACGTGATAGGTGAGTTTCCAGCGGCGAGCTGTCGTCCCCATCTGAGAGTAACACTATTAGCAGGGTTCCCACGGGTCAGGGAAAAGTCCAGAAATTTAAGCAGTCAGGGAAATGTCAGGGAATTTTAGAATGAAGCAAAATGTCAAGGAAAAGTGAGGGAATTGATAATATTTCTGGAAAATTTAATGGAAAGTCAGTATGTTGGTCTGTCGGCTTCATCGGGAGTGATGTTGACCGCCACAAGCCTGCCGAACAACACCGCGCCACCGGACTCTGTCATCGCACTCTCTGATGTTATTAATCCGATTAGGTCCATTCCTGTCCACTTTGTGATGTTCTCAGTGAAGGAAGTAATTGGCCTGCCTCGTCTTCTTCTGCCCTCAATCTTGCCTTGCACCATGTTTCTCATAATGTTACATTTCTTGTGATAGATGGCATGACCAAAGTACTTCAATTTTCGCTTTTGAATTAACGCAATTAGAGATAATCTTATGCCAAGTTGTAGCAAAATTCTTTTGTTAGTCCTTCTTTCAGTCTAACTAATTCTCAACATTTTGCGATAAAACCACATTTATGCAGCTTTGATCGACTTTTCGTCAGCTTTGCGTAATGTCCATCCTTTGCTACCATATATCATGACTGCCCACACAACAGTCTTGAGAATTTTCATTTTCAGATAATATGATATAGACCGATCTTTCCAGATATTGTTCAGCTGGATCATTCGTTGCTTCGCCATTCCAATTCTTGTCTTAATGTCATCAGAACACGAACCACTTGATGCTTTGATGGAGCCAAGATATTTTAACTTCTCTACATTTTCAAGAGCTTCTCCATCGATGTATATACTGTCATTCTGGTTGCCTCGGCTGATGCAAGTGTTGTGTCATCAGCATAGCACATCAGTGGAGGAGGTTCTTTATCTGTGACAGTAGTAGCTAAATTTGTGTATGTACTGGTATCATGAAAAAGATTGGCGCCATATTCATTCCACCTTTTCAAGATGTCTTCTGGTTTAGTTAACGTTTCACCATCTATGTCATTTATGCAGAGTTGGTTCGGTCTGAAAGGTGTTGACTTCATTTTACGAATTTGTTCGTACATATCCTTAGATTTATTCTGCATATTGTAATCGTTTATCTTTTCACATTTTGTTAATATACATTCTCTTTTGTCACGTCTGATCTTAGATTGAATCTCTCGCTTCAGCAGCTGATATTTCACTCTTTTACTTTGCTTGCTTGTCAGTTCCAGAACTTCATCATCACTGATGTATGGCTTCGTCTTTCTTTCTTTTCCGTCTCTTCCCAGCATAGTTAATTTGGAGTTTTTTTTTACTCTCCCATTCCTGCAACAGGGCTGTTCTCCGTCTCGATCCTGTTCTGTTCTTTGGTGTTATCATCTTTCAGCTTTTCGACATCAAAGCGGATCATCGGCGTTTCTTTCAGGCGAAATATTGCAATGGCGAGAATGTGATCCGTGTCGCAGTCCACTCCTGGTTTGATCTTTGCATCCAGCAGTGTTGTCTTCCAACTTTTGTCAATTAATATGTAATCAATCTGTACCTTATAATTGCCTTATATACTATGTACATAATTTATTTTAATCACAAATTTATCTCTTTTTTCTTCGGATGCAAAAACTAAAAAGAAGACATACAAAAGAAAGGTTCTTTGGAATGAGATCAGTGAGCTAAGGACACAGGGGACTAAGCTGCAAATAGATATTAATGGATTGTCAACGTCTGCTAATGCTTTGTTGTTGTTGTTGTTGTACAGCAGGTCTCGTCAGGGGAGCCGGGATTCCCTCAGATACGAGTCCACCGACACGGATTCCTC
>JAUYWV010122369.1:0-11660 GCA_032274565.1 Nematoplana nigrocapitula
GTCACCCTTTCCCATCGATTCCAATTCACTAACGTCGTCCTGCCGGTGAGACTACTACGGAACCGCCAAGAGACCTCTTTGACTTGGACACCGGAGTTGCCAACTTTGCACTGCAATTCCACTCTTTCTTCAGCAACTTTCATCTGTCGCTTTGGAGTCAGTTCCACGCTGATCTGTCCTACAAAAAATAAATCGATTTGCAGAATTAATATTTTCAGATGCGTCCTCGCATCTCTATAAAATGGTCAAGCCAGCCTCTCAGTCTGTCTATAATTAGACCGTCCGCCACGCTTATGTTCAAAGTCGATTGTCTCAGAATTTTGAGGATGGTTTTACTTGTCCTGAAATCTTAATTTACAGCATGATATCTCAACTTTGTATGAACAATTGAAGCCTCTTCGCATCGCCATTAGATGAGGAGGGGAAGAAGAAAACAGGAACGCTTTGCTAGCCCAACCTGCCTGGGTTCGCTTTTACACAAAGGTGACTGTTCGATTTGGATTGTTATATTTATCAATTTATACTGTACAGAAAGATTGATAATTGAACCGCTGGATTATATCGAACAAGGAATAAAAGTAGTGGCTGAACTCATCAAAGGTATAAGATTCGCAGATGATCAATCATTTCCTGCACATACAGAAAAGGGACTGCAAACATTATTGGACAACCTGAATATCACAGCTGCAAAATAGAAGATGAAAATGAATATGGTAATGTTTTATTACGCCACTCTTTTTAAGTAGGACTTTAGTTAGTATACTACTCAAAATACGTCAATAAATTCCACATCGTAAAGAAGTAACAGATTTGTATATTCCAAACATTGCAGTGGAAAACAATAAAAGAAAATGTAGTATAGAGTATAACAAATGTTCATATTTTGTAACTGATAGTAAGACTACATTACAGTTGTTGAATGTGCAGTTCACCAAGCCACCGCCTATTTAATTATTTTGAGCAATTCCATCTCCACTGAGTTGCTACTTCTGTCCTTTGCAAACTTTCTTCCTTCCACAAATCATTCGGCTACTGCATTACTTTTCCAACTGCCCAATCTTTTCAATTGCAAATGATTAGCTCTATTTTTGCAACTATTGAGGCCCCTGATCTGCAAAACCAGTGCCTATACTGAAGTTTCTCTCTAAATCCAAAGAATTTGCATTTTTTCAGGATACTTCGATATTCAATTAATTCCTATTAGTAGTAGAATTACCTGATTTGTTGGTTTTTCGTTTTTACATATTTATTGAAATAGCCAGCCAGATTTTTTGTGAAATAAAGCAATATAGCATGAAATTGTTGTTCATGGGCAAATATCGTCTCTTCGTGATACAGTCATGTTAGACCCATGACCTTCACCTGACTGATCGGTCTTGAGGTATTGAATTTTCAGTGAATTTTAGTCCATGAATATGATTTTGTTAAAACAGCCTTTTTCATTTACACTATAAATCAACGTTTTTTTTAAACAAAAATGGGAATCGGAAATAGAAGCACGTAGAGATTTTGGTAAATACATAAATGTAAGGCACCGATAATGGAGACAACCATTATAAAAAGGATACAAAGATAGCAAACAAGACACAGCGGCTATTGAGGTCGACTTCTTCATCACAATAGCAATAGATGAAAGAAGAATTTCAATCTTCTTGAAATGTGTGAGTGTAGGCCCTGTGTAGGCCGAGTGGTGAGGTAGAAGAGGTTGGAGGATGTGGTCCGGGGATAGAAAACATTTTTTGTTCTGTTAGGTCCTTAGATAATCCTGTGGCATTTCCTTCAGACAGTGTCAAGTTTGTCGGAAAGCTTCTGATTTACTCCAGCAAAAGCAGAGCAACCATATTCCAAGATGGAACAATTGATAATGTGTACATGATTATTCCAAGAAAAACCTCTCGTCAATATATTCTTTATATTAACAAATGGGTTCAACAATGACACTGAAAATAACTTACCGCAAACCTTAGGATTTTCGTCTGAGCCGTCCCTACAGTCCCGAAAGCCATCACACCATTGGTTTCTTCGAATACATTGACCATTTTTGCAAGTCATATATCCAGATGGGCAGGTACCTATACAGTAGTAATAGAGAAGTAAATATGCGAAGATGTATAAAGTTGTCACGTATGCGTGTAAATTACATCCAGAAAATGAACATTTAAACGCCATCGTAAAAAGCTACTGAGCATACTTTGGGATCATATTGTGTGAAATATTTCAAATGCCAACATCTCCCTTCAAAACCATGTCCATTCCATGGCATCTCTCTCACGTATAGATATAACAACCCCAACCGTATAGTAGCTGTCTGTCTGTGCAGGTTGGACGCCAACAGTTCTCAACTGAATCTGCTCAAATGAGGAATGGAGGAACCTGTTTGTCCGGGCAGGCATTAACATGATCATATTTTTTCGGGGTACAATGCACCATAGGGTTGTACCCATGCGTCGTCTTCTTCTTCATTTTCGGTCGGTTTGCATAATAATTTTGAACGCACAGCATATGTACAACTATGTGCAAGGACCAGCCGCTATACTTCACATTTTCAGTATGTTGAATATTTCTCTAATAACTCTACAAAAATATAAAAATACAGAAGTTGTATAAGAAAATGTTTAAACATAAATTGGGTTGATTTACAGTTTTTGTATGTATATGTGACATTTTATGTTTTTGTGGGGTACAAATTACCACAGTCATCCTAATTTCGCATGTATATTATTATTTGAAGAATAAAAGACCTCGTGTGTCGTCTTATACACACATGTATTTCGTTCATTCCAATAATGAACATCGTCAGCGGCATTTTAAGCGATCAAGACAAGGAGTTAAACAGTATTTACATAAGAATGCGAATAAACTCATGATCGATCAAATTGGAAGTTGACAGATTACAATCAATACAGTAGCACGATGAATTTAAAAGTGCATCATAAGTGCATACAATAAATTGAAATTGAAATTAAAATGAAAATTTCAATAAGTAAATACATAAATAAATATGCTACAAAGTCAATAGGTACGCGAATTCTTTCCGACCGTTTAGTTCAGGTTTTAGTTTTTTATGTAAATGGCTTCAAGTACACGTAGTTGATAGCGCTTGCTACATTTGTGAAGAACCTTGAGGTCTTCTTTGAGGAACTGGGCATTAGGGCAATTGAGGGCATGGGATCTCTGCAGGGATGCACGATGCTGGGACCAACGCTGGTGTAAATATTGGGTAGTGCTTGGACCCAATATAGGAACGGCAGCAACCCTGACTCGTAAATGCATACATCACGCCAGCAGTAAGTATCGTTGGTATCGTAGCTTTGATTGATCGAAGGGACTGTGCGAGTTTGTGCGTCTTGAATATAACCCGTGCCGAAGGAATAATATTGGACAACTTCTTTCACAGGTTATCCGACGGGCTTCCTCGGCAGGGATTATATTCAAGACGCACAAGGACTCACGAAATACATGTATACGGCGACACCCGAGGTCTTTTATTCTTCAAATACAGTCACCCATGGATAATCATATTTACAGTAATTATTTTTAACTTCTGCCAGAGCAATACGATATTTTAACAGAAATTAAAATCTTGTACCATTTGAGGACTCTAACACTCGACTCATATATTAAATTTATTTCAAACCCTTACTGTAGATACATGTATTAGCTAACTTTATAGATGCGTAGTTTTATTGAACATATTTTTGGTAATCGAGATATAAGCAAAAATGTGAATTTGGGGTAATTTGTTCCCCAAGGAAACCATGAAGGCGGAACAAGAAGACCCGAGAAGAAAAATGTGCGAAAAGAATGTGAAGTTTTTAGATTGTTGGCTAACAAAGGCTGGAGGGAACAAGCCAGAAAGGAATGTGGAAAGTTAGTGACAGGAAACAGATGGAATTTGAGACCAGGAGAAGAGAACCATGGAAAGGGATTGAAGTAAGCTGGGGTGCAGATCTGTACAGAATTATGCCAGGAAATTGATAGAAACAACGAAAATGCAGGAAAAGGAAGAGTTGTGAAAGAAAACAGATGTGTTGCTGAGATGGAGATTTTCACGGATGGTTCAGTAGAAGGAAACAAGACTGGAGATGCTCCGTGTGTCACGATGCGGAGAGGTGAAGAGCAATTAGTAAGACGAGCGACGGGCAGAGAGAGCAGATCGTTGATGGCGGAGGCCAATGCGATGAGAGAAGTGGTCAGAGAGAAGTCGAGGAACGTTACTGTATACACTGGCGTTGTTGAAGAATCTGGAGAAGGATAGACTAAGCATCAACAAGGAACTGCAGGGGCTGAAACGAGACCTGTATGAAGCAGCGAAATAAAGTAGAGTGGTGCTGCAGTGGGTTCCGCGACATAAAGGCGTGGAAGGACACGAGCGTGTGAGCAGAGAGGCCAACAGGGCCAGACCTGAAGAACTGAGCAGAGTGGAGATATGGTTCGAGTGTACAAAGAAGGCGGTGGAACGAATGATCAGATACGAGTCTAAGCTGAAGGGTAGAATGAAAGAGGTGCATGGCTGGAAAATCAAGTAGGGAGAAATGGTTGAAAAGGGGTGAACAAGTGTTAGTGGCCCAACTCAGATAGGGGCATTGCAGGAAGACTTAAGTACTATATCAAAAAAGAATAGGACTGTTGAAAGATGGAATATGTTGGAAGTGCAAAGAGGAGGAGTAAAAAGGATCTTTGGTGGAAGTGTCATGCGCTGGAGAGGAGACAAGGATGAAGATGCAGTGAGGCATGGAACAACTCACAGATGGCAAGGCGGTTCTACAGTTCCTTCTGAAGGTCCACCCAGAGTGGCTGACCTGACAGGAGTACGACGTCGCTAGATTTTAAGAGCTATAGACTAAAGAAGGCAAGATCCGCGAGGAGGAAAAGAAAAGCATCCCGAAAAGTGACCTGATCAGCCTAAGGAGATTCAGGATTAGACACTGCCCGGAGCTCCGCCAATATCAGAAGCGCATAATGAAGACCAACTCCAATACCTGCAGGCTGTGCGAAGAAGCGCCAGAAGATACGTGCCATCTGATCGAAGAATGCCCCGCAACCCGCAACCTAAGTGGAACATCGTGACCACAACCGACCTGGTTAACAAAACCCACCAAGGCTGCAGAGTTATGGAAGACAGTCAAGAAAAACTGGGCTGTTGAACAACGACAACAACAACAACAACATAAGAATAGCGGGCACTACTATTCTCTCTAAGCAGGTGTTCGTTCTACTGGCAACTTCTCATCGGTTCCTCATATCACGGTCGCCGCCTATCAAGCGCTACAAATACTGCCTCAAGAGTAACCTGCAGTCCATCCAACTTGACCCGAAACACTTGGAAGAATTAACCACAATCAGACATCAGTGGATGGAGCCACGTCCAGAAGAGCATGCGAAACGTTCGAAACAGCAAGAAAAGACAATGAAAGGCTGAAAAGATGTCGGCAAAAAAATGCGTCTGACAACAATCAGTGAAAGGTCGCCCACCATCCAATGCCTTCGCTGTCCTCGGAAGCTGCGCTCCCAACTCGGCCTGCACAGCTATCTGCGGGCCCGCGACAGAAAGAAGCCTTGATTCAGAAATAAGGATCCCATCCTCGTCTCCGAAAAGACTGAAGATATGTATGTATATACCGGATGATTCATAATTATTAACACAAACTAAATCCTTAGTATTTAAGTTATTACTCAACATTTATCATCAAAACTTAGAGTGCAGATATTAAACACTTGGACTATTTTTCTAACTAAAAATAATTTTAAAAATAACAATAGTTAATCAATAATATAGATTTAAATCTAAACTTCGATATTTTGAATAGGCAATTTGATTTCAAAGCTTATTTTATTGCTATTTACAGTATTGCATCAAGAACAATGTGGCATACAAGATTATTTATTCATTCAGCACTTTCAACAATGGAATAAGTTATGCAATACAATCATAGCGAAGTCAAAGAACATCGCATGGTTGAAGTTACGAATGCCTATAACCCCTTCTGGGTTGAGTTGACGATTGTATTAAGGGGAAAGGTCGCTTTAATAAACCGGTAAAGTTGTGTACTGTTACATTTTCAACCTTCATTGATGGATGTATTTCTTCATTAAACTGTTGAAAAAGCTGAATGAAGAAATACACTTTTTATGCCACATTGTCATTGATGCAATGCTGTAAATGGCAATAAAATGAACTTTGAATTCAAATTGCCTAATGGAAATATCAAAATTTAATAAATATATCGACTGACAACAATCAACGAGAGGTCGCCCACCATCCAATGCCATCCAACTCGGCCTGAACAGCCATCTGCGGGCCAACAACAGAAAGAAGCCTTGATTCAGAAACAAGGTTCCCATTCTCGACTCCGAGGGAGGGAACCGAAGATCCTTATATATATATATACTGTATACCTTAATGTAGGGTTCAGGCTAAATAATGCAATATTCTTCCCGACTATAAAAAGCATTTTGAAAATATGACTGCTGTATAGCCCGATCCAGTTAGAAATTGATTTGAAACCTACGTGTACCTCTTGTAATTTTAATATAGGCATCATCTTTAGCGCCTCTTTCCGTTTCGCAGTAGTAGGTGCCAGTGTCCTCCACTGCCGCATTGGAGAGGCGAATCCGAAAGGTGTTAAACGTATGACTTGTCACCCTTTCCCATCGATTCCAATTCACTAACGTCGTCCTGCCGGTGAGACTACTACGGAACCGCCAAGAGACCTCATTGACTTGGACACCGGAGTTGCCAACTTTGCACTGCAATTCCACTCTTTCTCCAGCAATTTTCCTCTGTCGCTCTGGAGTCAGTTCCACGCTGATCTGTCCTACAAAATATAAATAAATTATTAATTATGAGAATTAATATTTTTGATGCGTACTCGCATCTCTCTCAAAAACAAATTAGACCGTCCGCCACGCTTATGTTCAAAGTTGTTTTGAGGATTTTTTTTATGCGGAAATCTTAATTTACAACTTGATATCTCAACTTTGTACGAACAATTGAAGCATCCTCGCATCACCATAAGACGAGGTGGGGAAGGAGGAAGCAGGAACGCATAATTAGTTTGTTGTTGCGGATGCCCTGAGAGATTTGCTAGCCCAACCAGATTGGGTTTGCTTTTACACAAAGACGACTCTTTTCGACTTGGATTGTTATATTTATCAGAGAAAATATCAGCAACCCCAGAATGATCTATCTACGCCTCTGCAGAGTGCATACATGGTATGTCCTTGTTCCCTCGTTCCTTTCCTCCAAACAGACGGACAAATAGAAGGCCGTGTTTTGGAGAGATATGGGAGGATGCCAAGTTTCAACTAATAGTGTTGTTGTATGTTATCCTACTAAAATTAGTGTACAAATGATGAGATTATTTCATTTTCAATGCATGGCATGAAAAGTTAATTTTTCCTATTGTTGTCTTCATGTTGTCTGTGTTGTCAATATACTTCAGTCAAGTAGTTTCACTTTTCCAAATTGAAGTAGATATCCATCAGTGAAGTTTAAGCCCCAGATCCGGACATTTACTCAAACGGGTAATCGGTTTAGTTCCTGTAAATTTACTCTGCCGACAGGTTGTTTAGATCTCTAAAGTTCATTTGCAATTTTTTTCAAAATAAATTTTAGTCCATCATTTGATAATTAATGAATTATTTAGGCACATGAAAAACAATTGTTTGAGCAATTTAAAGCGTTTTGTTTACTTTTTCAGTCTTTAGTTGAAACGTTTCCTGATTTTAACGTTGATTTTTCAACGCTGTGGTATTTACTGTACATCAGAGTGTTAAGAGTTCAATCCCTTCATTAATACCGATTATGCGTAAATCCACAACTTTCATTATGAAAACGGTTTTATTTTTGCTTATTTACCTTAACAAGGTATTAAAGTTGAATATTGGATGCATTAAAAAAATGTCCTACATATATCAATCTTTACCTTGTTGACGAACAGAGTGCAAACCAACTATTTTAACCCTGTCCTACCCATGGGAGGGGGGGGGGTGAATCGGCCCGCGCTCTTTTGGCTCTACTGACGTTTTTAAATAAAAGAGGCAGCAACATGAGGTACACGGACTTTTCATATTTTTACGTTACGCAATTTTTAAGACCATTTTAAAAGATTATTTAGAAGATTCCAGTTTAATTAAAAATATTTGTATTTTTTGGATAATTTTCGGATACTGAATTTCAGAATAATGAAAACATAATAATACAATTTTATAGATTTATATTTATATAATAGTACTAGCGATACATAGGAGATATCAATTGGAATATACATTAGATAAAATGAACAAGTTATATACATTTCGGACATAAAATAAAGCGAATTTATACGAATAGGAGATATCAATTGTGAAATGAAATAAACATGATAATAAACGAATTGTCAAGTGGCAAAGTTAGAACGCTAAGACGACTCTGTCATCAAACCGATGCAACTACCTTATGTTTGTACGCTTAGACAGCCACTGACAACAATCATACCTACAGTACATACCAAATTTCAAGGCTCTATCTGAACAGGGGGTCGAACTATTAGGCGCGGGCCGATTCGCCACCCCCCCCGGGTTTCTGAGTGCTTGAAATAAAAATCATATGTAGTGTCCCAATCTTTTCTCAAGCATAAATTCAAAACTCTGCTGCGAATCGCTCATTCGTCGAGAGAATCAAATAGCGCTCGACTCAACAATTTTCATAAATTTGTAATCACTGGAATTGCATCCGCATCCACACAACTGATACATCAATTCTCAATTAGTCAATTGAATACCAGAATTTCAGTCAGTTTTCACTTTCTCTCTAAAATGACAAATAAACGTTTTCTGATTGGATAATAGGAGAGAAGTCACATAAAAGGAGTATTTAAAATTTAAAAACTCTCAAAGACACATTAACCTGCCTGTATCTAAAGTAAGTGAATACCGAAATGAAGCATTCTCAACAAGCAAACTACTACTGAAATGCTGAAAATTGAGTAGTACAGGAGGATTGAACAGCATTGTCACGTTGGGCCTCGTTTGCCTCATCAGTCGGGTGACTCGGCCATTGCCATTCATACAAATGGCATGTGTGTTTTTCGCGATCCTTTTGGGAAATTATTGACTAATCTGCTTTACATCTATGAACCATATATGGCTTGTTGATGTGGCCTAAAGAAGGCGAAACAGCCCTGTTCAATCCTCCTGTTAAGCAGTTCATTAGTATTCTCTCAATTAAGGAGGCTTACCTTATTGAGGCATTCACTTGCTGTATGTGCGATTTTTTGTATTTCTCGGTGTACCGATGACCACTCATCCACTACTTCGTTATAACTATTGATCTTTCTAGGTGGATATGGTTCGACTAAAGCAGATCTACTTGGAAATGACTACTAGTTCTACGGAAGTCATAAGACCCGGTGCAAACACACCGGAGGAAGAGATTGATAATGAGAGAGAAAACATTCGGACAGTTCTGGCTGAACACATTGGCCGATCGTCAAGTCAGGTGCATGACTTGGACAATTTTTTCTCCCTTGGAGGTGACTCTTTGATGGCGGCTCTGTGTACTGCTCGTCTGCAGGCAATGGGATACAAGGTGAAATATAGATCTAGTGGTATGGAAGAGGTGGTCTGGGTATGCAATTTCTATATATACTGTCAATACTGTCAATGAATGATTCAGTAAACTGTTACTACGTTCGGGTCGGTCAATTAGTTCATGGACTAGTACGGAAAACGAAAATAACATTTCCTTATATCTATTAACTATTAAAAGATTTATATTATTCAATTTTTAAGAATTTGAATTTAAAAATGTAGGGTACAGCAGGGGAATTCCCGGAAATCTGTGACGCAATATAGTACACTGTATTGAACAAAAATGGAATTCTTGCCTGGCTGTTCTCAGTAGACAATCAATCTTATCGCCTTACTTCAAATTTAAACTACCTAACCAATTAGGTAGGACTTAGGGCTCTGGAGTATCGCAGAAGTGTCTGTATTTTGCAGGGTCATTTATATGCATCATATAGTATGTTTAGACAGTCTATAAACTTGTTCCGGGTTTGACGAAAATTGAAATCGTGTCTACTGAGAACACCAAGCAAGAATTCTATTTTTTTGCAATGCTGTGTATTATTGATTGCTATAAATCGAACAAGGAAAATCCATGACATACTATCGTTTGATTGGTTTGATTGTTTTCGAAAAATAGACGTGACGTCATGATGCAGTCATGTCAATTTTTATGTGAGTTAGAGGCTGCGGAACCCCTACTACTAATAACCCTCCAGTTGCAGACTTTTAGTCTATGAATATCCCTCATTTAACAGCTATAAAGTCAGATAGGATATTTATACTTCTATTATATGTAATATCATACAATGAGGATTTTAAATCTTTTTAGAAATGGCATGATCGACTAGATATCCACCAGCAGACCGGTTTCGGGGTTATTGCCCCTCGTCCGTGCTGGGTAGGATTCGAACTCATATCCAGTGATCAGCAGCCGATCTATTTAACCACTGGGCCACAAAGATCGCTAGTCGAACATGCTGCTTGTGTTGTATATCATGGCTTACAGCAACGTTTCTCAACGGGGGCGTTGGAGCGATTTTGGGGGGCGCTAGGGTGAAAGAGGGCGCTAAGGGGGCGTTGGGAAATTAGGGAACGTAGAAAACCAAAGTTATCGGTTACAAGCTCTCAGCGATTTTGTTACACATAGTTTTGCATTAGTGTCGATTTAGCAGTCGTTAATCATTAAATTGGTAGCAATCGTACGACAAATCCGCCTCATGTTATTATAGTAAATCTCATGTCTCTACATTGTAGTCTCGAATTACTCGAATCACGTAAAGAAGTCACTCCGTAGAAGCGAGCGTCCCTCAGTCTCTGAGTGTTCTCTATTACACGTATGCGCTAGGCTGGACTATATGAATAACGAAATCAGGTGACTTGACTTGGTCAATCATGAAGGCGTAAACAACCTGCTAAATTTAGCTGCTCTATTAAACTATAAGCAGTAGGGAGAGTCAAAGCTATTATTCTAGCAACAGTAAAAGCATAAAAGAGAGCCAAATAACTGGCGAATACCATTATTTGACTTATTGATTCGTTTATTACACGTACAGTTGTCATCTCGTGTTTTTCACTCGTGGACTGGCGTTGCGTTGTGTATGTTTTGTTGTAAAACGTTTGCTAATTTGTTTAATATGCCACCGTCAAGAAAGAAATAGTGACAATACTGCGTGGAATTCCTGAAGTTTTGGTTCGTTGAGTTGCCCACAGTCAAAACTTTTAAACTGTGTCTCATATGCAGGCAAGTATTTTCGAACAAGGCGATGAAGCCAAGTTGGATGCAAAAGCATCTGCATCTCACCTTCTTAAAAATTCTGAAAACGTCAAGAGAGCGTTTAAAAGATGACTTCCAATAATGCAGACGGCCTCGTTGCGTCGCACAGTATTTCAAAGCTGATTGCCAAAGCCGAAAAGCCCCATTCTAATAGAGAGACTTTGATTTTACCCGCCTTGTTGAAGGTTTTGACGACAGTCTTCCATCAGCAGAAGTAGTAAGATACAGCCACGCTTTGGGCCAGTGACTCACCCCCCCCCACCCCCACCCGCAGAAATTTTTCCTGTCTAGACACACCTAGACTGTTGAGTCACCTGATGTCGGTGACCTCGCT
>JAUYWV010122380.1:0-11660 GCA_032274565.1 Nematoplana nigrocapitula
ATTTCTTATTTTTTAATGGCAATCACTTTTTAGATGCCGCCCTTTAATTTTATTGACATATATGTACACTTTTTATTTCTGAACTTTTATCATATCGAATTTTATATTTAACAAGTGTACCATTAAACCTCTCACTTAATAAAATAACTTTTATTATTATTATTATAAACAAGCGAGCACTGTTACTAATTTTCGAGAAAGAAAATTTTATCTAAAAATAATCGAGATTTTCTTGATAAGGCTCCGTGTACTGAAATATTCGCACTCGAGAAGGCGGCACTTATTATTGGAATTTGTGGAGGTCTGTGAGGGATTGAAATGTCCCAGGTTGTGTTAGAAGATTTTACAAAAGTGGTCGATGGAAGTTATTGACTACATTGACGTTTACAAGGAATGTATTCCAAATGCACGTGGTAGGTTCTTCCGTGGATTCGATCCTAAAGATAAAAGAAAGTACAATATTGGTAAGTTTAAAACGCAACCTATGGGAATGAACCTTCTGTCAAAGATTCCACAATGGATTGCAGAGTTTCTCGAATACATAATCCTGATACATTTACTGACCATTCATTTCGCAGAACGTGTGTAACTTTGTTTGCGAATGCTGGTCTACTAGCGTTGATCTGAAAAGTCATCTGAATTGGAAGAGTGATAGTATCGTTATGAAGTACATCAATCGAAGTTCTGTTCAGAAATTGAAGATGGCTAACCGAGTTGGTGAACAAGTTTCAACTTCCAAATGTGGAATCCCTGAAAAGGAAGAATCGAAGGTTTTGAATATTAATAATTGCAGTAATCTAGTAATCCACAATATTTATTTGTGAAATATGATGCGAATTCCTGATTGTTAGTTTTGTGTTTATATGTTTACTAAATATAACATACGGAGCACACAAAACCTTCTTAGGTACTTTTCCTCCCGTAAAGAACATTCAAATTTGTACTTTTCCTCCCGCATCAAATGAAAATAACTTGTTTCGATTTCTATACATAAATTTTCTGTACCTCAATATTGGGAGACCTTATGTCATTAATAATCGATTAATATACATAGTACGTACATGGTATTTTTTTTGGTTCCCAAATAAAATAAATCATTTTCTGTACATCAATAGATAAAATTTAAATATTTTCATAACTTACAAATTTTAAAGATGGTGACTACAGACTACCGTATATGTTATTTTTATTGTCCTAATACTAAAATATTTAAATTTATTATAGAAATTTATTGGAATGTTTCCCAAATGATTAAAAAATATCGTTCCATTAGATGTATTCAGGAGACGTTTCCAGGATTTATCTGATTACTTTATGTACATATGTATTCCCCACGTAAACCCATCTAAAGAACAATGAAAAATATTTTAAGCGCCTTTAACTTCAACGACTGTTCTTTAGGACGTGAAATGTAAATTACAAGTTACATAAGTAAAAAGGATAGACAAATACAATAGTTTTCATAAAACCAAGTGTTATGACCAATCATTTGTTGAACGTTCCTGAACGTTACAGATTGTAACGTTACACTGTTACGTAAATGGTGCAAATGTACCCTTGAGAAACGTAACATTTATTGTAGGGTTACCCGGTGTCTTCTCTGTGCCGACAGTAATGAATCAACTCACAGAACAGCTATTTATGCCTTTCATCGGCAGCCCGGCGAGCTGTGGTCAGGTGGCGTTGTCTCAATTGTTATTTTATCCTGGATGCGTTCTCTCGAATGTGGATCGACCTTCGGGACATCTTGGTTAGGCTTGTACGGTGTCCTGTGCAAGTTGGCCTTTTTGGTTAAATTGCGACCACCCTTCTGAGTTTGAGTATCGCTTGAGTGAGGGGTGATGTCTATCTCTGTTGCGTGTTAATCACACGGTTTATCATTTCTTCTGAGACACTTTGCATGCCCAAGTTAGATATATCTGCCAGCACGGCCTCTCAGAGGAATTCCTGTCGGTGGGCCCATATCTGAAGGAGCTCCGAACGCCCTGACGAGACCTGCTGAACAACAAGAACAACAACACAAGCTTGGCTATTCAAGGATATTTAATAATTAATGTATCCCTGTTGATAAGCAATATTAGGCCCTCATTTGACAACTTCTCACTTTGGGGGATCTATGGTGGGCCGCCGCTCGTGCCTCGACGCACAGGCGATCCCTGCCGGACCATCTCTCTGAGATGTTGCGAACAGTCTACCGAATCGGACAACACCTGGCCAGAAGATGTGGCATCACAGATATACAGCCGCAGCAAACACAAAACACAACATCAACAACGTGGAGTTTGTACATTGCTATAAATGAAATTGAATTTTGGAAGCCGAAAAGAGACTGCATAGTGATTACACTTATACAATTCTAGTTTATTTTGAATGCTCTACACGGTAAATCGAATGCCAATTGTTCAATGAAACCCTTTTTTTAATTTGAATTTACTTCTTGTCAATTTGACAAGAAAATTTGTTATAATGAACGCACGAATCCTTAAGTATTTCCATGAAAAGGCATTCTGGTAATTGGACTGCACAAATTCTGTAAACTGGTAATTAGAATTTCAATCCCTTGTAAAATAATAATAATATATTATTTATCCACGTCATCTGCATAAATGCATTCGGAGTGGGTACAAATCAAGTGTTTACAATAAAATTACAAGCAGGAAAATAAATAGGTTTTCAAGTCACGTTTAAATGCACTGAAGTCATCCATTCGTCTAACATCACCAGGCAGGGCGTTCCAAATGGTCGGGGCTGCGAGGGAGAACGCACCCCTAGCTACCACTACAGGAACAATCGGCTGATGCAGGCGAACCGCGGATTGGGGGTGGAGATGCGTTGCTAAGATCGTAGACGTACAGCTGGCACAAGGAATCCTTTCAAATAGTCCGGAGCATCTCCGTGAACACACTTGTGGACAGACAACACATTTTGAAACGAATACGACTGGTTACAGGTAACCAGTGTAGCTCCTTCGGATCCTCTGAAACCGAAGCAAATCTGGGAATGTGAATCCCATGTACGAGAACTAGAAAAAGCTATAAATGCAAAACAAGGCTTCGATTATCTTGTGATCATACTGCTGACCTGATCTAGACAGCAGTAACTTTTGCATAACACGTGCGTAAAATGCGGCATGACACAAATAAAAGTTTGCGGAACCCTGACATACCAGTATTCCAATAAATTTCACGTTTCAAATGAAATATTGCTGCAAAAAATGTATGTAGTTTTTTTCAATTGCTCAGCTGTATTTTCATGGGCAGTAATTTTGACAGTTTTTCAATGTACCGATATTGTTGTGCTTATCAAACAGTAACCACTCTGTTGCTTTATTAGCTATGGAAATTTCGATTTCATGATTATTATATAGAAAAATGTCACATCTTTTTCTTTCTGAGAGAGAAGATTGTAAAAATTACTTTTGAAAATACGTTTCAAAAATCATAAAAATTGTATTTGACAGTAATGTATATAAATAACACTTACAAAAATACGCAAGCTGGAATGGACTGAAATGTATAAATATATACAAACATATTGCACAAAGACAAATGGCTGCTCATAAAACATAAAAGAAAGTCGCAATTGAATGTACATTACCATGAATATGACACCGATGTTTTACGCAGAAACTCCTGATGGAAAAAAAATCCGATCAGTTTGCATGCAGACACATATACAGCGAAGAGACTATGTGGAATGATAAAACAGCAAATTATACATTTTGTTACGACGTAAGAGTATGACTTTTCAAGTTGAAAAATTTTCAGGGTACTATACAAAACTGCTGGCGTAGCAGGGACTACCAGCCACATAACCAGCGTGGCGAAATATGCGACCAGTCGTAGCACTGGAAGCTTGCACCGATGGTGCATTCTTGTCACAGTCCTGAGATAGCCCCGAAACGGTATTAGGCGGGTTGCGAAGAATGCGTTTGATCTCCTCGGATGAATTTGATTCGGAGTTTTCCCGTTCCCCGGCGCTGGAGTAGCATTGAGCAGTGGGATAATGATTGATCAGGCGTTGATGGGAGGCTGCACTGTCGGACAAGGAGAGTTTAGTATAGGGCATAACAAAATCAACGCGACGGTTCATCGTCGAGCCACTGGCATAGTCCCAATAATGTCCAGTCCCGATGTCATCGTTGATCAAATTCCCCGGCGAACAGGTGGAGGTCCATTGCGTGTAAGGAGAGAGACTAGTGCCCTCTTCTTCGATATGCGTGTACAACATTGAGTCTCTTTCACGGTAATAGTTATCTACAATAAAGGGGAAAACACATGGCAATAACATTCTTAGAAGAAGAAGAAGAAGCTTAAGGTCGAAAATGGACTGCTACGGTTCCTACGTATGTCTAGGATTCCACACGATATATACAGTAGCACGACAGTGCTAATATATGGCGTAGCAAGACAAAGAAGAAGAGAGGATTTTGCGGTTTTGAGAAACGCCCTGATGAGTTTATGTTTTTATTCACATCCTTTACAATTGACGACCGTCTACAAGTAGATCGTTACTTTCTTGTAAATATCGCCGAAACTGTTGCTCCCTTAAAAATTGTAAGCTTACACTTGTGTGATTGCTATATTCTGTTTACATGTCTCTTACGGCAGGGGGTCCAGAACTGTTGAGCCCGCATTGTTAAGGGACTGCCGCATCAGTGCCACTCTCACCGAGCTCCGCTGGCTACGAACATCCAAGCGCATGCCGTTCAAATTGTGCTACCTGGTTTTCAAGTGCCTAAACGGTCTGTACTACCTAGTCGATCTCGTAGAAATGGCGCCTTCGTCCACCATCGCAATCAATCTGCGCTCTCAAGTGGTGCCAAGACGAATTGCGGGTGCTCGTGGGGGCTTTTGTTTCTTCGCTCTCCGGGCTTGAAATAGCTTTCCTGCCAATTGCAAAAATGCACGAACTCTTGCTGAGTTTAAAAGACTCTTTTTCAATTTTCTATTAACTGTTTAATGCTTACCTCTCTATTTTATTGTATTCTCTTTTGTAATCCCACCTTGAGTGTACTTTGTACAGATTTGCGTGGTAAAATACAATACATACATACTTGCATGCCTCATTGCCAATAACGGCGTAACGTAAAACGATTGCGAACGACCTTACTCATGAATTTCTTCCTTTCTAGCACGTGAATGACACATAGGTTAGAGTGTTGGAAACATAGAGCTTTAAATAACATTGGATTACATCCAAATAAATCAGTTACATCTATTTAAATTTAAAAATTGTAGATGTAAATATCGGTAAAAATCTATGCTAGTCATAATTTTATTCTAATACTAAATTTATTACAAAAAATAATTTTATCATGATCCGGATTTTAGTTTTAACTTATATTTTTTAATCCTTAATTTGATCAAATGTTTAATTTATTCAAATATTCATTAGTACTAATTATTTATACCGTTCTTTATAAATCTAAATACTAAATTCATGATTTCGGCCATAAATTCAGACTAGAAGTTACAATTTAGATGATTTCAAATTACTGTAGCAAAATCCATTTTTATTTATATGAATTAAACTAATAGCATTAACTCAACGATGAAGCAAAAGGTAACAAAAAGCTTTTGCTACAGCATTTACTTTTACTGTAGCCTTTGCCACGACTACAATTTTTATTCATACTATCTTAAGTTTATGCTATAGGGAAACCTTTTCCTACACTTTATTCATATACCACCTATTGTATAAGCAAATTGTTTACTTGCCAGTAACTATCTGGTGGTTCGGGTAGCCGTGCCATTTTCTTAAATGAGTTCGCTTTAATTTACACACACATATAAACCGCGTGTTCGGATTTTAACTGCTGTGCGTGTGTGTATTTGCGGTAATGAGATGAGAAATACTCTGTTGTTTAAGAATTACCTGATTTTGCATCACCAATAACATTCCCTGTCGTAGCTTTAATCTGTAGGGCAGGACATTCTTCATTAACCTAAGCACAAATTGATTTTATTTAAAAAAATGATTATTGATGCAAAGCGCAAATATTGTATAAACAAAACTTACTTGACGATGTGGTCGTGTGTTTTTCGGAATACACGGACACATTTCCATTCGTAAAAAATATGATATTCTTTTTTGTCTTCTCTCTTCTAAAACGAAAATGTTTATATAGTATCGTCTGTAGATCATACTTTAATATTCTCAGATATACAGATTATACTGTACTATACGTATTTATTTAGTAGAACCCAATAGAATATTTCTGCTTAGAAAGGCATAGTCAGGTTGCTAATCACGCATGATATTTCGTAGATATGTTGCTATGCTCTGTTTGCTGGAACGAATTGTAATTAGACACGGCCTATACTGATCAGAGATGCTCAAAATGTGAAATTCCCTTGGAGTATGATACTGTCATCAAAACTAAGACTTTGGTCTTCTCTGATGGTGGATGGTTACGAAACCCAAGTACCGATAGTGATCTGTTCAATTACGGTTGATTTTATTGTATAACATATGTACTGAATATCCAATTCAAGCAAATGCACGATCAAACCCAAGGTGTACATTTACTTAGGGCTAGTCAATCTTTTATAATAGTTCCAACAATAACAGAGTCACTCTTTTATGTCAGTATGCAATGAACTGTGTTTTTGTTCAAGGTAGAGTGCTTCTAATTACTGTATAGAGTTAATTGGATGTCGTGGTTCATTAATCAAAATATATTTCGATAATATGTTATGTCATTATTACTCATAGCTGAGAACTATAATTATTACATATGGAACCGAAACCAATAGTGCATAACCGGAGATTTAACTATTGAACTTCAAATGACATTTCGGATAACACGATGACATCAGCAGATGATTTCTATATACCCTTTACAGTTAACCAACACTTTCTACCAAAAGTGTAGATTACCATGATTTAACTGAATACTTTTTGCATTACGATCAATAGCTATCTTTGAATAGATGCTAGTAATTGTTACTTCATAATCTGATCGTGATATCAAGTGTGTCTGACAGGATAGAAAGGTGAAAAATAGTAAGGTAAGCGATTCAAAACTTAAAAAAATAGAGTTATTTTATACGATATTATTATAATTTAAATACTAGAGGCCCCGTAGTACGCACTACGTGCTACGATCACCAACAAGGAGCAATATGTCGAATGTGCTACAAATGCCTGAGGTCATATTGAGGGGCGTCGATGAATGGATCATGTCGGCCGCGATGCCCGCTCCTCTGATTCTGTGCTGCCTGCCGGTAGCACGTAGTGCGTACTACGGGCACGTTCGGCTTCCCTGTGTTCTGGGTTCAGGGCGGCACGTCGTTGATGGTGCCTCGTCTTCCCGCTAGGCCTGTGTCATGCCGCCGCCGCTGGGCGGC
Organism: Nematoplana nigrocapitula; assembly: GCA_032274565.1. Classification (NCBI taxonomy): domain Eukaryota; kingdom Metazoa; phylum Platyhelminthes; order Proseriata; family Nematoplanidae; genus Nematoplana; species Nematoplana nigrocapitula. The sequence goes on from JAUYWV010122380.1 coordinate 7,353, forward strand.
TGCGCTGGCCTCTCGAGCCGCTTGGCTCCTGCTTTTACGCGGCAATTTTTACTGGCAGATATTTTTTGTGAATTTTGGTTTGAATGAAGTTTTGTATAAAACAGCTAAAGTATTTAAAAGCACACATACAAAAATTAAAATATTTTTTAATAAAAGAAACACGCATTACCTGCAGCAGTGCTCTCCTGGCTATATTTTTCCTCTGCCTTTTGGGTCTGGCGTTGATGACGTAGTGAGAAGCAAAAGTATGCGAGAAGAAGTAGTAGACAGAGGAGAATCAAAATCACCAGACCCACTCCCAGACCCATGAAAAGTTCACGTGACCAGTTTCGCGTGTGACGGACCTTTCCTCGCGTATTGGCGTCTTCGATTCGTCCGCCGTTGATTACCTGCGTGTACGATTATAGCAGTTGAAAAACACTAAATACTTTCCAACCAATGTTTGGATAAACCGTTTACCTGGATATTTAAAAACCCGTAACTAGTTCTCGGTGGTTTGCCCATATCGCGAGCCTGTATGATCAGTTTCCTGGGGAACGAAATCGCATCTTTGGGCAAAGAGCGATTCAGACGTATTTCTCCACTGACCTCGTCAATGATGAAATAGATTGGCCCAATTCTGCCCTGGGATTGAAGACTGTAGAGTACTTTGGCGTTGTCACCCTCGTCTTTGTCCACGGCCGTAGCTTTATAGATCACAGATCCGGGTAGGAGGTTCAGTGTTATGTTGACTGTTTCGTCCGAGGTGAGAAATTTTGGACTATTGTCATTCTGATCTCGTACATTCACCTGGCATAGAGAGACAATGATGACGAAAATCTTTATCCTAATCACAGTGCTCAATCCTTCAACTTAAAAATTTATGAGAATAGATATAATTTAAAAACATCATACAACTTCTTATCGTAAATTTAAGGATCGTGGTTTTTATTCAGCAGTGTCCTACTGTAGTTTCTCCTATTCTGTCTTACATATCTCATCGAGAAATAGTTATTTTCTCAATTGTCATATATGAGGCTGTGCTTTGCGGCTTAGAATCAGAGTGCCGTTTGTGATTCTGTCCTTATGGGCTAGGAGGTAGTTTAGTAGAAGTACGCAAAAACCAATTAGTTTTAAATTTCCCCGTTGCTACTAATAAGATTATTATTATTCAAAAATTACTTCTTATCGCGTTCTACGTAGACGAGAGATCTTCTGAATCTTTATAAACAATACTTTCGAAATTCAGTAACATCAACTTTAGGTATCCTCTACATTGTTGGCAAAGTACTTATACATTTTGAAACTTTGCGGAGTGACCTTAAGAAAATCATCAAAAATGGAGGAAGCTATTAATAAATAATGGACTTTATGTAAATTCATAGTTGTACATGTAGTTTATTATGTTGATAAATATACATTTACATCAGATAAAGAAGACACATTCGGGAATCTAATGCGTGTGCCAGGATCTATGAAGCAATTTTCCATTGTGTCACCATCTGACGGTCTGTTTGACAAGGTGGTGAGGGAGGCGCTTCACATTAAAGAGAGAGTCCCTTCTCTTAATTAATCATTGGTGGGCGAGTCTCTTTATTTTTAAAGTTTTTTTAATTGTGTTTTAATTGTGCTAAATTTTGTCTTAATATTCCCTTGTAATTTGAATCTATTTCCTCTGTAATATTGCTGTGCATGAGTATGGCTGATGAACTACCGAAACCGGTCGCACTGAATACATGTTTGGTAACTGAATATTTTTCCTTTTTCTCCTACGCAGTACATTTACATGAACCAAAATAATTAGCCAAACGTGTGAGACATATCTTAAAAATATCAACAGAAGTTTTTTTCTGGTTTTCTTTTCTTTAAAACCACATAAAACGTTATCCATCTACATTATTATTATAGAGGTCTTTGTGCTCATGAAATTACCTGTACTGTAGCGGTCGACGAAAGGGAAGGATTGCCACTATCTTTGGCGACCACAATGAGCAGATAGCTGCTTTGCTCTTCCCTGTTCAGGTGGATGTTGCTGGCAACGTAGAGATTACCATCGCGAAGTAGGGACCATAGATGATTGTCGGAGTTGTCCGGTGAGAGAAAATAGCTGATCTGGCTGTTGACAGCCTTGTCAGAGTCCGTTGCGTGAACTCTCCCAACCCACCGACTGACACCCTCATCAATCTAACAAAGCGCGAAAAAATTGCATATGCTGAAAGTTTAAATTTCATATAAAACAGCTAGCATATTTATTCAAATATACATTTTTGTGCGACTAAGGATAGTTGCAAATTTACTCTTATATTATTCGGATAAATATTATATAGAGAAAGCATCTCTGACTGATGTCTGCATTTACTACAATATTGTAGTGGCGGATTGATTAATCAGCTGAGCAGTATACAGTAGCTTTGTTTAGAACAAACAAATGTGAAATTACAATTAGTTTCAAAGAAGTTTTTCTTGCTACTTCATCAATGATTCTCTAGCCGGAATGGTCGTGGAGGTACTGACTGAAATGACTTTCTTTCACAACTGTCCCCTTTTGCATCATTTCACTCATGCTTTCTTCACTCTAATCCTTCAAATCAGGGCTCTTTTTGATCCTGGTCTTACTCCCCCCACCAGTTTTTCTTCAAATAATATTTTTCTCACTTTTACTCTTTTGTGTTTATCATTTTTGGAATATCCATGAAAGAAGCGACACATGTTATGCCAATCTGTTCCATGACATACTCGCTTGTCTTTTTCTGTTCCCACCTGGTAGTGAGCAATCTTTTGTAGAGTTTCATTTTAAAAAAAGATTTTCTTTTCAACACTTTGAGCTAAGTCCAACTTTTGCATCATTATGGTCAAGACTTCAAATTGATTCCTGTCTGATAAATGATTTGAAAGACGGGGATGTTTGAATTCATGTCGGCGTCTGATTGTTTGCTCTGTACCGTATGTATGTTCTTTTCGATACGCCTCCGAAACTACTATATCGAAATTTTTTTAACTTTGCACAAATATGCAGACACCAACGAGTTAAATAAATAGATACCATTTATTTCAAAATCCGACGTATTTTTGGCAGATATATGCGATTAATTACCAGCGAGTAAAGTCATGGGAAAATCAATAAAATTGAAAAGTCTCCTATTAAAATCAATGGTCGATAAAAAATTCCGCAACTGGGTTCCGCTTTCAGTGAATATAAATTGTGTGAATATATTTAACAATTACCGCCCGTATCTGGGTAGAAAGACGACTGGTGGGCCTATGTCGCTGTTTTTCGCTCTATAGTATTTTTGTGCCGCTTTGATTTTTGTGCATTTCACCTTTCTTTAATTATTTTTGTTGAAAGTAACACTTAATTTTATGTTGAGCTTTTACAGGACAGCATAGTTTACCTCAAATACAAATTGATCGGTAAAGACTGGATTATTGTCGTTCTCATCTTGGATCGGCACTTGAACTGTTACAGTGGAATTCATTTTGGGATTCTTGACATCCATAGCAATTGCTTCGAAGGAGATCGTATCATTCATTTCTCGATCAAACGCCCGTTGTGTACGGACCACTCCAGAAGTGCGATCAACCTGGAATGCAATTGGTATTATTCCAAAGAGAAATAAGTTTACTAGAGTAGATAAATGATTTCCGAGTAATTTGATTGATTGCCCTTTCGGCCAATCAGATGCGACGATTATCTATTTTAAAAATAGCAATAGAATTTGGTAGGCATGTAGATTAGTGATTAATTTTCTAATACAATGATAGAACACGTTTATGGCAGCTATAGTTGTATTCAAACATCTATGTATTCTTTACAAACATATGCACCTAGTTAAAAACTCATATACATTACACACTTGCCAGAATCAGCATTCAATCTACAGTATATAACGTAAAAATATAAAAAAGTAAAAATTGTACATCCAAACACCAATATAATTGTCTCTATATGCGATTATTTGATGTTTTATCTAATTCAAACATTGAAATATAAGAACTACGCTTTCAGAGTTCCACTACATATTTTCAGAAACTATTGATGAATTCCTGGAAAACGTAATTAGTAGAAAGTGTGGACACTGCTTCCCTCTCCCCTCCTCCTCTCTCGGTGGAAAATATTATTGTATAGTTTGAAATGCTGAACATGTTTGTCAATAGATAATTAATAGGCCTAGAAATGACTCCTTTATGGTTAAATTTGAGTTAAAGCTTTACATTACATTATCCCGTAGCTGTCTGTGACGGCCGTTGGGGTGCCCTTTGCTCATGCACAACACCTCGCCACCTTGATCTGTCCTGCGCGGTGGAGTTGCACTGTTCGATATTCATGGA
>JAUYWV010122391.1:0-11659 GCA_032274565.1 Nematoplana nigrocapitula
TTTGATACCTATTTCTACTAACATATGCTTAGTTGATTTAGGAGAAAAATAAATTTATTCGTGCTTTTGAACGTTACTCAAATCAATATTTCCTATTTCCACAGACATTTCACGAAACCGCTAATCGATTTGTTAAATTTTTGTGAAAAGATGAGGTACACAAAAGTGCAAGTTATGATAAAACATTAAATAAAACTCATTTGTCTGAATAAAAAAAACTCACTAATTTAGTCGGTCAGTATATTATCAGTGAAAAAAGGTAATTAATTAATCCAGAAGGATAAAGCAAATTACTACAGCACAACTTCATCTGAAATAATCGCATATTTCACAGTAAATACATAGGAAGACTGGCATATTCTTCAATAGAGTTTAAGTAATTTGAGCTATTTATTTTGCATTACAGTGAATTCTCAAATAGTTCTGAAGGACAAACTTCAATTATTTGTTCATTTCTCTGACGCTAGTGATTTACAACAAGATGGGACGCCATGCCATACAACAAAGATAGTCAATAAATAGCTTCAGTAGAACCGCATTCAGCTCCTAGAAGAATGACCTGGGCCTGGATCTTCACCAGATTTAAATTCCCATCGAGATTTGCTGGATCACATTAAAAAAGGCAATCTCTGTGAAAACCCTTTAATTATTGGAAGAACTGACAGAGACCATCAGACAGGCTTGAATCAAAAAAAGAACAGCAGACTATCACCAACGTCTGAATCAATCCATGCCACGTCGCATGAGTTCGGTTATATAAAAAAAATATTATTAGATATTTATTTAAGTAAAGTAAAACCAGAGTATAAAAATTTATTGAAGATTAAAACTCGAGCTTACGAGCGACCGCTGCACTCATCATCATCATGAGAAAAGTGACAAAAATAAAGATTAAAACTCACACACAGAAATTAAAAATGTAAAAAAATAATCAAATACTGGGTGAACGCAATTATTGATAAAATTTGCAAGACATTGATCAGGGTAGTAAAATCCTTCATTCAAGTTTAATACCTTTTAAACACCTTTCAGTAATCTACATATATTTAAAATTGAATTTTCCATAAAGTTTCTAGTTTAAGCCTTAACGTTTAAGTGATTTTTCATTTTTCTGCGTGTGTCTTTTCGTTCTAATCTAGTTTGCTTTATTGTTTTAGTTTCAATTCATTGCCGGACTGCATAAGTGAATGTGCTACGAACCCAGACAGCAAATAATCTCCTGCTGCTTCCTCGCCAGCAAAATTCCCCTCTTCTTCCCTGCACACATCACGTGCCAATCATGTCCTAGTTAATTGACAACTGCACACGCTCGCAAATGATCATCATCATCATCATCATCATCGTTGGACGGTTTGTGCTTGTCCTAGTCTGTCCACGCTGTCCCAACCCCCGGCCATGCCTCGCCACTAGAACGGACATGTCCTCTCTTGACGTGTGCAGGCAGGCAGTACTCGCCCTCTTCCCATCTTGACCGGACATGGATGTGTCTGCGCCAACAAGGGGAGCAGCTGCCAGGAGGTGCTGCGTATGTCAATGCCCAGCAAGACACACACACACGCGCGGGGTTGAAAAGTTCACATGTGAAGTCGCATACAAGTGCAAAATGAAAGAGAAGTTAGTTAGCATTTTCGTGTCACGACGACTTTCTCCCCTCTGCCAACAAACAAACAAGGACCAGGAAGGCCAATGATGCCTCCTGAAACAACTAAACCCAGTCTCAAATTCCACCAAAAAATCGACTTTCAACATAAACGTGAGAGAGACAGGGAGGGAAACCCCTTTAATGAGTTGCAAGAACTAATAGATGAAAGCACGCAGCACTGAGACTCTTCTATTAGCGATCTTTGGAGGATACTAAACATCTTCTACTATAGAAGTAGCAGTAGCATTTGTCGCGTATTTAGGCAATATTCGATTTGAACTATGTGAGTCGTAAAAATCACGATTGAACTAGTTTCTCTTTAACTTATATGCTTATATGTCATTTGAAATGTAAATAAATGCAAATGGCGGCATACAACTTACGATAATTTGGTCTGATAATTATTTTGTTACCTCTTCAAACGAATAGCAAGTTGTAGCTATGAGTACAGTGCTATAGCAAAGGTATTGATATAGCGTTAGATGAAAGAAGACTAATCAGAGTAAGAAATAGCTATCCATAGAGGTCTATCCGAAGAATACTAAATGCTAAAAATTCTAATTCCCTCAACATAACAAGAAGAAAAAAACTTACGTTGTTTACCAGTGGGGTGTTATTACACTCCACTCATATTTTCTTTTTCTAAACTCTAAATTAAAGTTTTAAAGTATAATAATAATCAATATGGTGTACCCATAGATGCATCTGACTTGTTATTCATCTCTCTTTCGATGAACAACGAAACGTGTAACTATGCAACCATATCTATAGGTGCTTACTATAAGCTGGCACTGTTGAGGAACAGTTAGTGACCTTTCGTGGACGGTTCTCATTTAAAATGTACATATAATCGAAGCCAGGCAAATATGGAAAAAAAGCTGTGGGCACTTTGTAACGCAACTTCGTAGTATTGTTTGAATCTGGAACCTTACATTGGTCGTGTTGGCAATGTTCCCGAAAGGGGTCAAGGATTACAGGATTACAATGACTGGTACTATGCGCAAAAATAAACCAGAACTGCCAAATGAAATGATGACCGACCGTTCACGTCCAGAGCAATCAAACATTGCTGGCTTCCAGGACAATGCCACACTTGTGTCATATGTCCCTAAATAGAACAAAGTGGTAATTCTTTTATCTACCAATCACCCAGATACCACAGTTTCTGACGGTAAAAAAATAAACCTTAATTAAATATTTGTTGACTACAACAAGGGAAAGTGTGGGGTTGATATTGTAGACCAGCTAGTACGGGCATACAATTGTATTCGAAAGACTAACATGTGGCCCGTTGTTCTTGTCATGAATTTGCTGAATATCTCCACCTACAATGTCCTTATATTGTACCTTCACATTCACCCGGAATATATTTTTGGGAACCATTTTTAAAAATAAATTTCCTGTGAATCTCAAAGAAAGAAATATAATGTTTAATTTTTAAAATATGTTAAACATAATGCTTATAACCTAGGATGACTTTTAAACCAAATTTTTATTTGTGACACTCTGAAACTCTCAATTTTGTGTTGTTACGGAATTACAGGCTTTGGTTACGGAATTACGCTTGTGAAAAATATATAGATTTAAATCAAACAAATTGATATCATTGTTATAATGTAGGTACTTCTATAATTAATTATATCATAAAGCAGATAGCAATATAATAAAAACAAGAAACTTACAAATTCAGCACAAGTATAACATGTATTGAAAGCATAGAATATCAGGTTTATATATTTTGCATTTTAATGTATTCGCCAAAATATACGAAGTCTATCATTAAAGCAAAGTAAAACAAAAAATGTTTGTATGTTTCATATTTATCATTTTTAAAACACAGTTAGTTAAATTTATAAATTTACTAACATTGAAAAAGAAATTTAATTTATACAAGTTTGTTTTACTAAATACTTAATTTAAACATACTTCATTTTGGCACAATTTGAAAATAGTGTGATTTTTCTTTAAAAAAGGTTAATTTAACAATAACATATTGCTATTAATTTAAAGGGGTGTATCAATAGAAATGCCGAAATTATGGTATTTTATGTCAAAAGGTGTAATTCCGTAACCATGCAATTCTGTAACCACGATTTAAACTACTTATAGGTTATATATTGGACAATACTATTTTTGTTTAATAAAGCGTGTAGTTTAATTAGAAAATCTATTTTTTGTGTAAATTGGATGACAAGTTTTCTTTTTAAAAAGAAAATAACAGTTTTTCCGTTACGGAATTACATGGTTATGGAATTAATTTTACCCTAAAATAACAGTAATTATCTTTCTATTTTTATATATATGATTGAAAATATGCTGTATGACCCTAATGTAACACATACAATAGTAAAATAGTTCATTCTACTTTATTGACCAATTTTACAGCTGTTAGAAATGTATCAGGATTAAATAAACAAAAAATGTGGAATTTGAGAGTGACTACTTTAGTTGAGTTTTACTTATCTAAAAAAAATTGAATACATTGATATCAGATTCAGAATCTGCATAAAATTCGGAGTCTACATGGTCTACATTTTATATCCCTGTTTTAAACTTTCATATTTTACTCTTGTGGTCACTTTCTTGGAGAATTGCCCATTTAAGAAAAGTCCTGATACTGAAAAAACAAAATTCGAAAAGAAAAAATAATTATCGCGTTTTTAAATTGATCTGGGGTGGTATAACACCCTATGGTGTGCTGAGGGTTTATGTGAAGTTGGGCAATATTACATCTTACATCGCGTAAGAAAAAAATATATGTAAGACTATCAAAATATTCCTGTGTGTCATGTAGTTCGAGATTAGATTACAGAATTAGAAAACTTTCAGGAACATTTATATAGCCGCCCAACACGAAAGATAAAAGTTAGTCTTAGTAGTTTTAGCTTGAGATGGCGTAGAACGTATGTACGTCATACTACTAACAAAATATTCGAATTTGAATTATTCCAAAAGAGAAGATTCACAAAATGAATAAAAGGACACATCTGTTGACTGCAAATCAGTAGTTTAGATGGATTCGTCTCTCTGTTTGTTTGAAAAGTACTAGGACGATTTCCCATGCCTCTTCCATAACTATCCGACCAGATGCAGACTAAAGATAAATATCTCTAATCAAATCCCTCAGACATAAAATTGGGGAGCTGAAATAAGAGGGAGAGGAATATGCCTCAAATTCCCATGCGGTTCTGCATAACAAATTTATGACCGGACAATAAATATAAAAAATCAATTTTTCAGAAGTAGACGATTTTTCATCTGGCACTTATTTCATCAGAGCAATTTGTCTGCAACTTGAAAAACATGGTTTTGAAAATAATTTAATTGATAAATATAACAGTCTAGAAATGTTGGTTTCGCATATATACAGTATATATCAAATACACAAATTGAACTCTTCAGGAGTTGAAGCAGTTAGTAAACAGTCTTCAAATATGAGGAATATACAGTTGGAATGTAAAATCACTAAATATAATGAATAAATATTTTAGAAAAACTGTTAGTCTAATTGATATGAGAACTACTTTCTACCTTATGATCAAGAAGTAATCAGCTAATGAGTTTAGGAGAAGAGTTTCGCATCGGGATCGGATTGATACTGTTTACTCTAGGCAAGCAACCTGCTTGGAAATCGAATGCCAAAAAACAAAGCTCACCAATAAATTCAAAGCATGTCGATGGATAACACAGATTTTAGAGCAAGTTGCAGAGTTTATTTAGGGTCATTAGAAATAAACGATAGTTTCCGCGCACATAAAAATGTCCAGAGCAGTATTACAAAGCAAAAAATGATTGAGATGAATAACATCTGGAAAGAAAGAGGTGTATGTGCCAACAGATCAGAAAAATAAAAATTTTCAAAAGCCTGATATGACTAGTTATGAACTAGGGTTGTGAAGCTTGGAATCAGAATCCACAAGCTGAAAACAAAAACTATTGCGCTCAGTCGTGCTAAGGAATAGACCCTCTTCTGTCATTGACAAACCTATTCATTAATTATGGTTCATTTTTCTTCTACTTTGGATACAGAGGTTTATCATCGTCTTTCTAGGTTTCATCAGTCGAAAATTAGTTTTCAATAACCAACTAAAATTAAATCAAATCTTATAAAAAATCTCTACGACTTCCTCCAATGCTGGTGTTTACAAAATTCCCATGTGAGAATTGTGATAAAGTATACATTGGGAAGCTGGTAGGAATTCAGATTGCCGTATGAAAGAGCATAAACGGGCCATTTCTATTTTTATTACCAATAATGGTTTAGTTTCTCTAGTTTTTAATTCTTGATCCGTGTATTGCAAATTTTATCAATCATTGTGTTCACCCAGTATTTGAGAATTGTTTAGTAAGAAACCATTTTAACCATTCTGCAACTACAGATCATAGATTTCACCTCCGCTAGTTGGCTGTAGAATTGTTCCAATTTTAAAGTTCGCCGCATGCTCGAGGCTGCGTGTATTAAGAGTTACGATACGAATTGTATTAACTTGAACTCTGTGTTTTTTCAACATCGGATGTCTGTTTTCAAATTGTCGAAATGTCCTTCATTTTCATTCATTATTACTAGTCGGCTTTCTCCGTGTTTTATTTTCATATCTCTTGAAAATGATTACCAGTAGGTAATCAAACCGTCATTCTTTAATAAAAAAAACACTTTTTCAAATTGTGGATTTTCCATTTACGTCTGAAATTAGTTTGCACTATCTGGATTCGACTGAAAAAGATGCAGAAGTGATCTGTGTGAAACACAAAATACTTAACAAAGAAACACAGAAAACAGATTTAATGAGACAATTATTTAAAGAACCTCCAGCAACGTACATGAGCGACATGACAAACAAAATTGGTCTAAAAATCAATGCGGTTACATAGAAAGCTTGTGGCATCCAGGTCGGCATTTACAGAAAGTTAACACTGTCTGCGGTGGTGCTGAAGGACCACACAGATTATTTAGTCATTAAAATTCAAAATAAGTAGGCAATGCATTAGATAACTCTGCTATTGCGTTGAAGGTAGCTTAATTTGACCGAATTCAAAGAATACCGTGCAAAATGAACAAATTTTAAGCAATCTAAATTTTGATTAAAGTTTGACCAAATTAAATAAATATTTATAAACTGAAATACTAAGGTTTTACAGTTTTTAAGAATAATTTATTGAACATAATTGTTAAAAACTATATTTTTATTATCATTCAATATTAGATGCGATATAAAATTTAATATTTTATTATCTTAAAAATATATTAGTACTTCTAGGGATCTGCAAAATTAATGTTTCACTTCTCAATAATAAAGTAAAGTAATATGTTTTATTATAAATAATACTATTTTAATACATTACCTAAAATATATATCAAGAATAATTAGATAATATCTATATTTTCATAAATTTCAAAAAAATATTTAAATATTAATAAAGCACAATTAAAGCTATTATTTTAGAAATATATATTTAAAGTACTTCTTTATTAAATTTATTCAACAAAATGGTATTTGACAATTTATGTGTATAAAAAATTAAAACTGGAGTATAGGCTATTAGTGAAATCTAAATTCAATTTTCAGAACAGCATTTATGACAAATTCAAAGAATATATAAATAGAGGATTACTTGTTATTTAAGCAAAATTATAAATATATTTGAGCCAATTACAAAAATCTAATATAGAATCTATAAAATCTAGAATTACTTAATTTAAAAGAATAACTATATCATTCACTATTTAAATTGATATTATGAATTATATGATTTATGATACTATTTTTTAATTTTGATTTTATCAGTACAACAGTTTTGAAATTTAACAATTTTGATTTATAAATTTATTAGTTATAATCAATTATATATATTCAACATGCTCCAAAGAAAGAATGATATAATTCATAATATTAAAAAATACATTAATTTTAAAAACTATTGCATGAAATTATTTTGTTACTTTGGCTTTGAATTTGGTAGAAGGTGTCTACATAGGCGATCTGGCACTCTGCAAACAATTCATTTGAATTTGGCATAAAGAGGTGTATAGCATATACGATTGTGAGAAATGTACACATAATACAGTAGACATTAGAAATAATAAATAAAAGTTCAGATAGTGCTAAGAAATAAGATTATGGAATTACATTGAATGCTCGAAAATAAAAAGTAAAAACTGACAATACAGTATCAGAGAAAATTACAATGAATAATAATTATTAGTCAAATGTTGAAAAGTTAGTGTATACTATAAAAGTACTAAAAATAGTGTCACAATCAGGGGGTCCATGGGGCCCCTACATAAATAATAGTAACCTTTATCTATATTTGCCTCTTTCAATAATAAAGTTCTACTAGACACAATGATATAATAATGAAATATGTGTAAAGTGGGTATAGGCTTATTTTTGATAATTTTTATATCAACCATTAGATGCCCTGGAATTATGTAAATGTGACCTTCTCAGACTAGACTCAAACTCCATGACAATTATTTGGCTACTTCACTGAAAATATATTTTTATTAGCTACCAAAAAAATTATAAACATAAAGTGTTGATTATAAAATGTGGATTTAATTTCAATACTAGACATAGTCATGGACATAGCCATATAGGCCCTGCATATTTCATTATAAATCTTTGTAATGTTAAACATTATTTTTTAATTTATGTAAATTTGTCATATAAATTTTATAATTGAAAATATAATATATACTTAGATAGTAAGTTTATTTATTGCATAATTGTTAATAGTAATGATATTTATAAAAATATAAGATTTTCTATTTTATACTAAATTTAATTTATAAATATTTTAGTGTATTGAAAATAATTTATAAACAATAAATTAATTACTTTGAATTTTATTAATAAAAAATACTCATTATAATTGATTTCAAGAATAATTAGTAATTAATTTCATTACAAATAAATTTATTATTATTTTAAAAATATTGTAGAAAACTATAGAAATAATATATCATTTAGAGAATATTATGGAATTGATATATTTTTGTAACATTTGATATTTATATGAATATATTTTATTAATATGAATATATTATTATTATACATTTTTAAATTTTTAACTTTGAATAGCACTATTTAATTTTTATATAAATATATTTATCAATGAAAAAACTCATTTTTCAATGAAAATTAAACTGTAATTACAAGCTTTTGAGAGACATTCCTGATTTAATTTTTATATAAATATATTTATCAATGAAAAAACTCATTTTTCAATGAAAATTAAACTGTAATTTACAAGCTTTTGAGAGACATTCCTGATTTAAAGTGCAGTAAATGCTTATACCAATAATAAGTAAGTGAAATAGCAAAGGAGATCAAACTTGGAAATGGTGATAATTTAGTTGTGCTATCTTGGTAATATATTGAATGCAAATGGTGGTATATAAATGTGAGTTTGATCAAGGTAGAAAACATTTAAGGAGCTGCTGTCTCTTTAGACATTCCAGATATTTCTATATTTCATACCAAAAGAAAGGGAAGGCTTCATGTAGCCTGTGTTAGAAGTGGTATGGTATATGGTAGTGAGATACAGATGGTTAGAGGGATGTTTAATGTAAATTTTAGTATCAAAATGTCTTTTGATAGGCTGAGGAACAGATCAGGGATTAAAAATATATCAGGTTTTATATAACAAATGTGTTTCAGATGGTTTAGTTAAATGGACAGAAAGGATAATGATAACTAGGTTAGCAAGTGCAGAAATTTTGAGGTAAAAGGGGCTGGAGAAAGAAAAAGACCATGTAAGACTTGGAGGCAAGTTATTTAGGGAGACTTGAGAGAGCTAAGATAAAAAAGGCTTTGTACAAGACCATAATATTTGGAAAAGAGCTATCAAGATGCCCTTATTGAACCTATCCTAGCTTTTGACATGATTTATAGTCATAATTATGCATACGAAAAAAGCTTGTAAATTATATTTGAATTTTTATTGACAAGTGTAGTTTTTCTAATTGTCAAACTGTGAAGCTAATTTATATTTTATATTAAAATTATATAAATATGATATTTATCTTTGATATATTATAAATTGTCATATTTAAAAAAACAATTTTCATTGACTTTGATTTTATCTTTTTTTTAACTAACTGATAGCTTGGAATGATTTATTTATTTATTTTTAATTTTATAGTAGTTTTTGTATTTTGTATTTTATTTAATAATGACATATCAAATAGAAGAATTATTTATTTAATTTAATACTTGTAACCTCATATTTAATAATTTCAATTTATATAATTTAAATTATATATATATAAGTAATTATTAAAAAATAAAAAAAATTATAAAGTTAATAGTTTAAAGAAATGACATAAAGATTTTAATGATATATTTTAATACAATTATAATAAAATAATATTTTTAATAATAATATTTAAAATTAATATAAAACAAAATTTGGGCGCTTTTTGGTAGTTCTCCCACATTCATAATAAACCATATAAATAACCATATATTAATGACCTTGAAGGGTTGGTTATTATTAGATTTTTGTGGAAAGAAATGTTAGTGTATTTAAACCAGAGTGTTCAAATACTATCTGTATTCGCTTTAGTTTGCTTGTCAGCCATTCTCTATTTGATTTGAAAATTTTTTCTTTTTCTAATTTCCGTCGAGTCATTTCCGGCTCCTGATGACTATATGAATAAAGTCCCTTCAGGCAATAAAATTAAACCTCTATTGATTTAAATACACTAATATTTCTTATACATAACTCTAATGATATTTCTTCAAGGTTATTTTTATATAGTTGTTCATATGGTTTGTTATGAATATAGGGGAATTAGCGAAAAAAGTGCCAAAATTTGATTATTTTATATATGAAAAATATTAATATTATTTGGATTATACATTATAAAATAATGAAAAGTATGCTAACATATTGTAACCATAAGACAATAAATAATAAAAAGCACTTATTATAATTTTGTTAATCTTAAAAAAGCAAGAAAATTAAAAGGTTTTGGTGAAAATTTAAATACTTCATTCAGCAATCAAATATAAAACACAAAATTATCAATGTATAATAATATATAAATTTGTAAAATTAAAATGTGTATATGACAAATACAATATGTTCATTAATGATATAATCTATAATCATCCCAGACTAAGTAATATCAACATTCATGCTAACAATCAGATGTCAAAATTATCAACGTATAATATATAAATTCGTAAAATTAAAATGTGTATATGTTCATTAATGATATAATCAATAATAATTAACCATTCCAGACCAAGTAATATCAACATTCAGGCTAACAATCAGATGTCGTATTTAAATTTCCACCAAACATTTTTAATTTGCAACGCTTCTCTGAAAGAATACCTGTAATTTCAATATAAATTATATAGCTTAGTATCATACATGTTAGGCTGACAAACGAATTTCTTTCTAAATAGTTCTCCGATGCGCAATTTTACATACTAATTTTCGAATCATTGCGCGTTTGATATCATATTTATTAGGATATTATAACACTTTCAAGGTCATGATCCAATAATCATTATCTTGTCTTTCCAGATCACATCCAGCTTTGATGCCTGTTATTTGGCCATTCTCACCCTCCTCTGAATTTCCTTTGTACAGTCTCCATTTGCCGTTTTATACGCGTCTAGAAACTTAAAACTGTATAATTTTTATATTACTTGACCATGATTAGACACCTTCCCCTCTGCATACTCATTATTTTCGTTTTGTTTGCGTTGGTTTTCATGTTAGATATCTCACTTTCTTGCACCATGTCTTCAAATAGCTTTTGCCTTCTTCTTCGGTTTCTGTCAAAAGTGTTGTGTCATCAGCGTAACGGATATTATTGATGTTTCTTCCTCCAACTCTAATGCCACAGTTGTTTCTTTCTATAGTGTTCTTCTCATTATATCTTCTGCATAGAGATTAAATTCCATCGGTGATATATTACATCCTTGCCGAGTGCCTTGCTCCAATGGAAACCATTCTGTCAATTCACCATTCCACCATACTGATGTTTCTTGTTCATAG